>JASXSY010002597.1:0-32890 GCA_034509805.1 Sipha maydis
TAGAGTAGCCGGATCTTCAATTCAAATCCATATTTGTCATCAGGAGGACCTGTCGGGTTCTTCTTCATCCCTTTTAATTTTAAGACCGTCGATGTTTAAATATGACCAAGCATTTGTCACTAGGGGGACCTGTCGGGTTTCTCTTCATCCCTTATACTATTATGATGGTTATATAATAACGTGGTCTTTTCCTTGTCACTAGGGAGACCTGTCGGGTTTCTCTTCATCCCTATATGTCATAGAGTAGCCGGATTATCAATTCAAATCCATATTTGTCATCAGGAGGACCTGTCGGGTTCTTCTTCATCCCTTTTAATTATAAGACTGTCGATGTTTAAATATGACCAAGCATTTGTCACTAGGGGGACCTGCCGGGTTTCTCTTCATCCCTTATACTATTATGATGGTTATATAATAACGTGGTCTTTTCCTTGTCACTAGGGGGACCTGTCGGGTTTCTCTTCATCCCAATCTCTCATAGAGTAGTCGGATTATCAATTCAAATCCATATTTGTCATCAGGAGGACCTGTCGGGTTCTTCTTCATCCCTTTTAATTATAAGACTGTCGATGTTTAAATATGACCAAGCATTTGTCACTAGGGGGACCTGTCGGGTTTCTCTTCATCCCAATCTCTCATAGAGTAGCCGGATTATCAATTCAAATCCATATTTGTCATCAGGAGGACCTGTCGGGTTCTTCTTCATCCCTTTTAATTTTAAGACTGTCGATGTTTAAATATGACCAAGCATTTGTCACTAGGGGGACCTGTCGGGTTTCTCTTCATCCCTTATACTATTATGATGGTTATATAATAACGTGGTCTTTTCCTTGTCACTAGGGGGACCTGTCGGGTTTCTCTTCATCCCAATCTGTCATAGAGTAGCCGGATTATTAATTTAAATCCATATTTGTCATCAGGAGGACCTGTCGGGTTCTTCTTCATCCCTTTTAATTTTAAGACTGTCGATGTTTAAATATGACCAAGCATTTGTCACTAGGGGGACCTGTCGGGTTTTTCTTCATCCCTTATACTATTAGGATGGTTATATAATAACGTGGTCTTTTCCTTGTCACTAGGGGGACCTGTCGGGTTTCTCTTCATCCCAATATGTCATAGAGTAGCCGGATCTTCAATTCAAATCCATATTTGTCATCAGGAGGACCTGTCGGGTTCTTCTTCATCCCTTTTAATTTTAAGACTGTCGATGTTTAAATATGACCAATCATTTGTCACTAGGGGGACCTGTCGGGTTTCTCTTCATCCCTTATACTATTAGGATGGTTATATAATAACGTGGTCTTTTCCTTGTCACTAGGGGGACCTGTCGGGTTTCTCTTCATCCCAATATGTCATAGAGTAGCCGGATCTTCAATTCAAATCCATATTTGTCATCAGGAGGACCTGTCGGGTTCTTCTTCATCCCTTTTAATTTTAAGACTGTCGATGTTTAAATATGACCAAGCATTTGTCACTAGGGGGACCTGTCGGGTTTCTCTTCATCCCTTATACTATTATGATGGTTATATATTAACGTGGTCTTTTCCTTGTCACTAGGGGGACCTGTCGGGTTTCTCTTCATCCCAATCTCTCATAGAGTAGCCGGATTATCAATTCAAATCCATATTTGTCATCAGGAGGACCTGTCGGGTTCTTCTTCATCCCTTTTAATTTTAAGAATGTCGATGTTTAAATATGACCAATCATTTGTCACTAGGGGGACCTGTCGGGTTTCTCTTCATCCCTTATACTATTAGGATAGTTATATAATAACGTGGTCTTTTCCTTGTCACTAGGGGGACCTGTCGGGTTTCTCTTCATCCCAATCTGTCATAGAGTAGCCGGATTATTAATTCAAATCCATATTTGTCATCAGGAGGACCTGTCGGGTTCTTCTTCATCCCTCTTAATTTTAAGACTGTCGATGTTTAAATATGACCAAGCATTTGTCACTAGGGGGACCTGTCGGGTTTCTCTTCATCCCTTATACTATTAGGATGGTTATATAATAACGTGGTCTTTTCCTTGTCACTAGGGGGACCTGTTGGGTTTCTCTTCATCCCAATATGTCATAGAGTAGCCGGATCTTCAATTCAAATCCATATTTGTCATCAGGAGGACCTGTCGGGTTCTTCTTCATCCCTTTTAATTTTAAGACTGTCGATGTTTAAATATGACCAAGCATTTGTCACTAGGGGGACCTTTCGGGTTTCTCTTCATCCCTTATACTATTAGGATAGTTATATAATAACGTGGTCTTTTCCTTGTCACTAGGGGGACCTGTCGGGTTTCTCTTCATCCCAATCTGTCATAGAGTAGCCGGATTATTAATTCAAATCCATATTTGTCATCAGGAGGACCTGTCGGGTTCTTCTTCATCCCTCTTAATTTTAAGACTGTCGATGTTTAAATATGACCAAGCATTTGTCACTAGGGGGACCTGTCGGGTTTCTTTTCATCCCAATATGTCATAGAGTAGCCGGATCTTCAATTCAAATCCATATTTGTCATCAGGAGGACCTGTCGGGTTCTTCTTCATCCCTTTTAATTTTAAGACCGTCGATGTTTAAATATGACCAAGCATTTGTCACTAGGGGGACCTGTCGGGTTTCTCTTCATCCCTTATACTATTATGATGGTTATATAATAACGTGGTCTTTTCCTTGTCACTAGGGAGACCTGTCGGGTTTCTCTTCATCCCTATATGTCATAAAGTAGCCGGATTATCAATTCAAATCCATATTTGTCATCAGGAGGACCTGTCGGGTTCTTCTTCATCCCTTTTAATTATAAGACTGTCGATGTTTAAATATGACCAAGCATTTGTCACTAGGGGGACCTGCCGGGTTTCTCTTCATCCCTTATACTATTATGATGGTTATATAAGAACGTGGTCTTTTCCTTGTCACTAGGGGGACCTGTCGGGTTTCTCTTCATCCCAATATGTCATAGAGTAGCCGGATTTTCAATTCAAATCCATATTTGTCATCAGGAGGACCTGTCGGGTTCTTCTTCATCCCTTTTAATTTTAAGACTGTCGATGTTTAAATATGACCAAGCATTTGTCACTAGGGGGACCTGTCGGGTTTCTCTTCATCCCTTATACTATTAGGATGGTTATATAATAACGTGGTCTTTTCCTTGTCACTAGGGGGACCTGTTGGGTTTCTCTTCATCTCAATATGTCATAGAGTAGCCGGATCTTCAATTCAAATCCATATTTGTCATCAGGAGGACCTGTCGGGTTCTTCTTCATCCCTTTTAATTTTAAGACTGTCGATGTTTAAATATGACCAATCATTTGTCACTAGGGGGACCTGTCGGGTTTCTCTTCATCCATAATACTATTAGGATGGTTATATAATAATGTGGTCTTTTCCTTGTCACTAGGGGGACCTGTCGGGTTTCTCTTCATCCCAATATGTCATAGAGTAGCCGGATCTTCAATTCAAATCCATATTTGTCATCAGGAGGACCTGTCGGGTTCTTCTTCATCCCTTTTAATTTTAAGACTGTCGATGTTTAAATATGACCAAGCATTTGTCACTAGGGGGACCTGTCGGGTTTCTCTTCATCCCTTATACTATTAGGATGGTTATATAATAACGTGGTCTTTTCCTTGTCACTAGGGGGACCTGTCGGGTTTCTCTTCATCCCAATATGTCATAGAGTAGCCGGATCTTCAATTCAAATCCATATTTGTCATCAGGAGGACCTGTCGGGTTCTTCTTCATCCCTTTTAATTTTAAGACTGTCGATGTTTAAATATGACCAATCATTTGTCACTAGGGGGACCTGTCGGGTTTCTCTTCATCCCTTATACTATTAGGATGGTTATATAATAACGTGGTCTTTTCCTTGTCACTAGGGGGACCTGTCGGGTTTCTCTTCATCCCAATATGTCATAGAGTAGCCGGATCTTCAATTCAAATCCATATTTGTCATCAGGAGGACCTGTCGGGTTCTTCTTCATCCCTTTTAATTATAAGACTGTCGATGTTTAAATATGACCAAGCATTTGTCACTAGGGGGACCTGTCGGGTTTCTCTTCATCCCAATCTCTCATAGAGTAGCCGGATTATCAATTCAAATCCATATTTGTCATCAGGAGGACCTGTCGGGTTCTTTTTCATCCCTTTTAATTTTAAGACTGTCGATGTTTAAATATGACCAAGCATTTGTCACTAGGGGGACCTGTTGGGTTTCTCTTCATCCCTTATACTATTAGGATGGTTATATAAGAACGTGGTCTTTTCCTTGTCACTAGGGGGACCTGTCGGGTTTCTCTTCATATCCCAATATGTCATAGAGTAGCCGGATTTTCAATTCAAATCCATATTTGTCATCAGGAGGACCTGTCGGGTTCTTCTCATCCCTTTTAATTTTAAGACTGTCGATGTTTAAATATGACCAAGCATTTGTCACTAGGGGACCTGTCGGGTTTCTCTTCATCCCTTATACTATTAGGATGGTTATATAATAACGTGGTCTTTTCCTTGTCACTAGGGGGACCTGTTGGGTTTCTCTTCATCCCAATATGTCATAGAGTAGCCGGATCTTCAATTCAAATCCATATTTGTCATCAGGAGGACCTGTCGGGTTCTTCTTCATCCCTTTTAATTTTAAGACTGTCGATGTTTAAATATGACCAAGCATTTGTCACTAGGGGGACCTGTCGGGTTTCTCTTCATCCCTTATACTATTATGATGGTTATATAATAACGTGGTCTTTTCCTTGTCACTAGGGGGACCTGTCGGGTTTCTCTTCATCCCTTATACTATTATGATGGTTATATAATAACGTGGTCTTTTCCTTGTCACTAGGGGGACCTGTCGGGTTTCTCTTCATCCCAATCTCTCATAGAGTAGCCGGATTATCAATTCAAATCCATATTTGTCATCAGGAGGACCTGTCGGGTTCTTCTTCATCCCTTTTAATTTTAAGACTGTCGATGTTTAAATATGACCAAGCATTTGTCACTAGGGGGACCTGTCGGGTTTCTCTTCATCCCTTATACTATTATGATGGTTATATAATAACGTGGTCTTTTCCTTGTCACTAGGGAGACCTGTCGGGTTTCTCTTCATCCCTATATGTCATAGAGTAGCCGGATTATCAATTCAAATCCATATTTGTCATCAGGAGGACCTGTCGGGTTCTTCTTCATCCCTTTTAATTATAAGACTGTCGATGTTTAAATATGACCAAGCATTTGTCACTAGGGGGACCTGTCGGGTTTCTCTTCATCCCAATCTGTCATAGAGTAGCCGGATTATCAATTCAAATCCATATTTGTCATCAGGAGGACCTGTCGGGTTCTTCTTCATCCCTTTTAATTTTAAGAATGTCGATGTTTAAATATGACCAATCATTTGTCACTAGGGGGACCTGTCGGGTTTCTCTTCATCCCTTATACTATTAGGATAGTTATATAATAACGTGGTCTTTTCCTTGTCGCTAGGGGGACCTGTCGGGTTTCTCTTCATCCCAATCTGTCATAGAGTAGCCGGATTATTAATTCAAATCCATATTTGTCATCAGGAGGACCTGTCGGGTTCTTCTTCATCCCTCTTAATTTTAAGACTGTCGATGTTTAAATATGACCAAGCATTTGTCACTAGGGGGACCTGTCGGGTTTCTCTTCATCCCTTATACTATTATGATGGTTATATAATAACGTGGTCTTTTCCTTGTCACTAGGGAGACCTGTCGGGTTTCTCTTCATCCCTATATGTCATAGAGTAGCCGGATTATCAATTCAAATCCATATTTGTCATCAGGAGGACCTGTCGGGTTCTTCTTCATCCCTTTTAATTATAAGACTGTCGATGTTTAAATATGACCAAGCATTTGTCACTAGGGGGACCTGTCGGGTTTCTCTTCATCCCAATCTGTCATAGAGTAGCCGGATTATCAATTCAAATCCATATTTGTCATCAGGAGGACCTGTCGGGTTCTTCTTCATCCCTTTTAATTTTAAGAATGTCGATGTTTAAATATGACCAATCATTTGTCACTAGGGGGACCTGTCGGGTTTCTCTTCATCCCTTATACTATTAGGATAGTTATATAATAACGTGGTCTTTTCCTTGTCACTAGGGGGACCTGTCGGGTTTCTCTTCATCCCAATCTGTCATAGAGTAGCCGGATTATTAATTCAAATCCATATTTGTCATCAGGAGGACCTGTCGGGTTCTTCTTCATCCCTCTTAATTTTAAGACTGTCGATGTTTAAATATGACCAAGCATTTGTCACTAGGGGGACCTGTCGGGTTTCTCTTCATCCCTTATACTATTAGGATGGTTATATAATAACTTGGTCTTTTCTTTGTCACTAGGGGGACCTGTCGGGTTTCTCTTCATCCCAATATGTCATAGAGTAGCCGGATCTTCAATTCAAATCTATATTTGTCATCAGGAGGACCTGTCGGGTTCTTCTTCATCCCTTTTAATTTTAAGACTGTCGATGTTTAAATATGACCAATCATTTGTCACTAGGGGGACCTGTCGGGTTTCTCTTCATCCCTTATACTATTAGGATGGTTATATAATAACGTGGTCTTTTCCTTGTCACTAGGGGGACCTGTTGGGTTTCTCTTCATCCCAATATGTCATAGAGTAGCCGGATCTTCAATTCAAATCCATATTTGTCATCAGGAGGACCTGTCGGGTTCTTCTTCATCCCTTTTAATTTTAAGACTGTCGATGTTTAAATATGACCAATCATTTGTCACTAGGGGGACCTGTCGGGTTTCTCTTCATCCATAATACTATTAGGATGGTTATATAATAATGTGGTCTTTTCCTTGTCACTAGGGGGACCTGTCGGGTTTCTCTTCATCCCAATATGTCATAGAGTAGCCGGATCTTCAATTCAAATCCATATTTGTCATCAGGAGGACCTGTCGGGTTCTTCTTCATCCCTTTTAATTTTAAGACTGTCGATGTTTAAATATGACCAAGCATTTGTCACTAGGGGGACCTGTCGGGTTTCTCTTCATCCCTTATACTATTATGATGGTTATATAATAACTTGGTCTTTTCTTTGTCACTAGGGGGACTGTCGGGTTTCTCTTCATCCCAATATGTCATAGAGTAGCCGGATCTTCAATTCAAATCTATATTTGTCATCAGGAGGACCTGTCGGGTTCTTCTTCATCCCTTTTAATTTTAAGACTGTCGATGTTTAAATATGACCAAGCATTTGTCACTAGGGGGACCTGTCGGGTTTCTCTTCGTCCCTTATACTATTATGATGGTTATATAATAACGTGGTCTTTTCCTTGTCACTAGGGAGACCTGTCGGGTTTCTCTTCATCCCTATATGTCATAGATTAGCCGGATTATCAATTCAAATCCATATTTGTCATCAGGAGGACCTGTCGGGTTCTTCTTCATCCCTTTTAATTTTAAGACTGACGATGTTTAAATATGACCAAGCATTTGTCACTAGGGGAACTGTCGGGTTTCTCTTCATCCCTTATACTATTAGGATGGTTATATAATAACGTGGTCTTTTCCTTGTCACTAGGGGGACCTGTCGGGTTTCTCTTCATCACAATCTGTCATAGAGTAGCCGGATTATCAATTCAACCCCACACTTATCACCAGGGGGACCTGTCGGGTTCCTCTTCATCCCTTTCAATATTAAGACTGTTGATGTTTATATATGACCAAGCATTTGTCACTAGGGGGACCTGTCGTGTTTCTCTTCATCCCTTATACTATTAGGATTGTTATATAATAACGTGGTCTATTCCTTGTCACTAGGGGGACCTGTCGGGTTTCTCTTCATCCCAATCGTTCATTGAGTAGCCTGATTATCAATGCAAATCCATATTTGTCACCAGGAGGACCCGTCGGGTTCTTCTTCATCCCTTTTAATTTTAAGACTGTCGATGTTTAAATATGACCAAGCATTTGTCACTAGGGGGACCTGTCGGGTTTCTCTTCATCCCTTATACTATTAGGATGGTTATGTAATAACGTGCTCTTTTCCTTGTCACTAGGGGGACCTGTCGGGTTTCTCTTCATCCCAATCTGTCATAGACTGTCAGGTATTTAATTCGACCTAATAATTTTTACCAGGGAGACCTGTCGAGTTCTTCTTTATCCTTTTCAATTTTAAGACTGTCTGATAGTTAATTCAACAAGATATTTGTCACTGTGGGGACCTCTTTGCTTCCTCTTTACATGTTATATTATTAGAATGATTATATAATTTCATTGTTTCTTCCTTGTCAAAAGGAAATGTTAGTTGGGTTTCCTTATAATCTATATCCGTCACATGGAGGCCTGCTAGTGAATTCGACCCTATTCTTATAATTAGGGGGTCCTGTTGGTTTTTTCTTTATCCCCATCAGTTATCAGGTGGCTTGATTGTTTTGTCTATCCCACATTTGTTACCTGAGGGACCTTTAGAGTTGCTATTCATCTGTTTTAATCGTAGGACTGTCAGGTAGTTAATTTAACTCAACACTTGTCACAAGGGGGTCCTTTTGTCTTCCTCTTCATCCCTAATATGATTACAACTACTGCTCAAGTTGCTTTATGTGTAAGAATATGTACTGTGTAATGCCGTAGTTTATAGTACTCTCACAATGTTTCGTATCTCGTTTTTCGTGCCGTGGATTTTGATTTTGTGTCGAATCGTGATTATTATTTTTATATTATTCGTATCGATGTTACATTGCTTAATGTTTTTGATGATAAATCTAATTTATCATAGAAATTACATAAAATACATTAAAACTTTTAGATAAAATGAATAAAACAAAGCAATAAATGTAATTCTATATATTCCGTTAAAAATTAATAAATATAAATTATCAATATTTTAAAAACAATAGAACTATTAATTTAACTTTATATTTGTTTCTTGTATAAAATAATTATTTTGTTTTTACCTAATACACATATCCTGTGGAAATCACAGACCCTTTTGCATTTAATTTTAGAATTTTATGATTTTAATATTTTACATTGATCTGTCAGAAATTTATAATAATTAAATTTATATATTTTTAAATGCATGTTGAAATATTTTTTTTTTAAAAAAAACATTTGTTTTATTATTAGCTTAATGAGAAATAAAATTCTATTTTCTGAAAAAATTTTTTTATATTGTGCATTGTTCTAGTTTTATGTCGATGTGGATTATTTCTACCGTTTGATGAAGAGTTATTAATTATTTTTATGATTTTTTCTCGGTATTTGTTTGGTGGACTGTTTGTATTTTGGTGTTGGGTATGTTTGTTGTTTGTTTTGCAGAATAGTATTTCTTAGTTTTTTTTTTTTCGTTAATTTTTTGGTAGTGTTGAATGGAATTTATGTTATGGCTTCTATAATAGGATTTTCATATTGTTTGATGTAAGTGTATTTATTGTTTTTTGGCTTTATTTTTATTATTTTTGCTCGGTATTTGTTTTGTGGTATTGGATATGTTCGTTGCCTGTTATGCAGAATAGTATTTCTCGTTTATTTTTTTTTTTTGTTCTTTTTTGGTAGTTTGGAATATGATTTATGTTTTGGCATATCATTATGAGATTTTCTTTTCATCGTTTGATGTAGGTATATTTATAATTCTTTTGGCTTTCTTTTCATGATTGTTGCTCGATATTTGCTGGATCGTCTGTGCTTTGGTATTGTTTATATTTGTTGTTTATTTTAAATAGTGGTATTTTTGGTTTATTTTCTTCGGTTTATATTGTGGGTGGTATTGCATAGTACTTTTATGTTTTGGCAGGAATTTTTTTTTATAATGTTTGATGTAGGTCTATTTTTTGTTTTTTGAATTTTTTCTCATGATTGTTACTCGAAATTTGTTTGCTGGATCGTCTGTGCTTTGGTGTTGGATCTATTTGTTGTTTATTTTTTAAAATGGATTTTCTTGATTTATTTTTTTCGGTTTTTGTAGGAAGTGTTGAATTATATTTATACTTTGGCTTCTATATAGGATTTGGTTTTTACTCTTCGGCTAAAGTCTATTTATTTTTTTCATGATTGTTGCTCAATATTTGTTTGCTGGATTTTATGTTCCTTGGTGTTGGATATATTTGAGCTATATTAAACACAATACATACAAAGATGGTCGACAGGAGGAAAGACGGATATTGTTGTTCATGAAAAAATCAGTGTCAAGACCGCCAATAACCTAATCTTAAGTATCAGGACGAAATAACATGTATGTCTAACTTAATCATTTCCTTTAATCTCCCTTTTAATAGAGTATATATAGTTTGAAAAAAAAATTCAGTTTTAAAATTAAAATACATGATATAATTTTTAAATATATAGGTTATATAATGAATATTTTTAAAACTGAATTTTTTTTTCGTGTCCCTCCAAATCTCTTTTCCTGCGGGATACCATGGACCCCTTTCCATTTTTTTTTCTGAATTTTATAC
Source organism: Sipha maydis (assembly GCA_034509805.1). NCBI lineage: Eukaryota > Metazoa > Arthropoda > Insecta > Hemiptera > Aphididae > Sipha > Sipha maydis. The sequence goes on from JASXSY010002597.1 coordinate 10,408, forward strand.
ATAAACCTTTAAATTTTATATAAAACATAAAAATTAAATTAACTTAAATTTATTAAAACTCTTTAATTAATTCATGTTCATAATCAATTCCTTTAATCTCCCTTTTAATAAAATAGATTTAGTTTGAAAAATAAATTCAGTTTTAAATTGACCATGTTAGAGTAAGTCAAAATTTGAATTTAAACATAATTCATGTTTAATAAGATTTCCATTTGTAATCCCTCGTTATAATGAAATAAATGTCAAATAAATATTTAATTTACTTTATATATTTATAGATAATAATTGAACAATACTATAAGTCCCCAGAATGAATATTTATAGTATGTGAAAAATTTAGATTAGTTAAATCGTTACTATAGGTCATTATGAATGAAGATGGATTTTGCTGTGCGTAAAGAAGTCGGTGTGAAGAAACCACATAACCCAATTTTATGTATCAGGACGAAATTACATGTAAGTCTAACCTAATAATTTCCTTTAATCTCCCATTAAATTGAATAGTTTTAGATTAAAAAAAAATTCAGTTTTAATATTAAAATACATTATATAATTTTTAAATGGAAAAGTTATATTATGTATAATTTTAAAACTGAATTTTTTTTTTTGTGTCCACCCAAATCTCTTTTCTTGCGGAATACCATGGACCCCTTTCCTATTTTTTTTTTCTGATTTTTTTGCATATACCTTTCATATTTATATAAAACATAAAAATTAAATTAACTTAAATTTACTAAACCTCTTTAATTAATTCATATCCATAATCAATTCCTTTAAACTCCCTTTTAACAAAGTAGTTTTAGTTTGAAACAAAATTTCAGTTTTAAAATTAAAATATATTATATAATTTTTAAATGGAAAAGATATATAATGTATAAACATATAGGTTATATAATGTATATTTTTTAAACTGAATTTTTTTTTTGTGTCCACCCAAATCTCTTTTCTTGCGGAATACCATGGACCCCTTTCCTATTTTTTTTTTCTGATTTTTTTGCATAAACTTTCAATATTATGTCCTACATAAAAATGTAATTCTTTTCATTTTATTCATATTCTTAAATTAATTCATTAACTTAATCAATTCTTTGATATCCCTTTTAATAGAGTAGTTTAAGTTTGAAAAAAAATTCAGTTTTAAAACTAAAATACATTATATAATTTTTAAATATATAAGTTATATAATGTATATTTTTAAAACTGAATTTTTTTTTCGTGTCCACCCAAACCTCATTTCCTGCGGGATACCATGGACCCCTTTCCATTTTTTTTTTCTGAATTTTATACATAAACCTTTCAATTTTATATAAAACATAAAAATTAAATTAACTTAAATTTTATAAAACTCATGAATTCATATCCATAATCATTTCCTTTAATCTCCCTTATAATAAAGTAGTTTTAGTTTGAAAAATAATTCTGTTTTAAAATTACAATTCATTATATAATTTTTAAATACATAAGTTATATAATGTATATTTTTAAGACTGAATTTTTTTTCATGTCCACCCAAATCTCTTTGCCTGCGGGATACTATGGACCCCTTTCCCTTTTTTTTTCTGAATTTTATACATAAATCTTTAAATTTTATATAAAACATAAAAATTAAATAACTTAAATTTTATAAAACTCTTTAATTATTTCATATCCATAATCAGTTCCTTTAATCTCCCTTTTTATTGAGTAGTTTTAGTTTGAAACAAAAATTCCGTTTTAAAATTAAAATACATTATATAATTTTTAAACATATAAGTTATATAATGTATATTTTTAAAACTGAATTTTTTTTTCGTGTCCACCCAAATCTCTTTTCCTGCGGGATACCATGGACCCCTTTCCATTTTATTTTCTGAATTTTATGCATAAACCTTTCAATTTTATGTAAATTATAATTAAGTGATTCGCCTAATATACGTATACAGTGGGATCACGATTCGAGGTAATACAAAATATCTCTATATTTTTAACTATATTTTTTCTCTATATTCGGAAAGAATATTTTATTGAAAAAATTATGATTCCTAAAATTTTAATTTTATTTACTAAATTGACCATGTTAGAGTAAGTCAAAATTTGAATTTAAACATAATTCATGTTTAATAAGATTTCCATTTGTAATCCCTTGTTATAATGAAATAAATGTCAAATAATTATTTAATTTACTTTATATATTTATAGATAATAATTTAACAATACTTTAAGTCCCCAGAATGAATATTTATAGTATGTGAAAATTTTAGATTAGTTTACTCGTTATTATAGGTCATTATGAATGAAGTTGGATTTTGCTGTGCGTAAAGAAGTCGGTGTGAAGAAACCACATAACACAATTTTATGTATCAGGACGAAATTACATGTAAGTCTAACTTATAAATTCCTTTAATCTCCCAATAAATTGAATAGTTTTAGATTAAAAAAAAATTCAGTTTTAATATTAAAATAAATTATATAACTTTTAAATGGAAAAGTTATATAATGTATATTTTTAAAACTGAATTTTTTTTTCGTGTCCACCCAAATCTCATTTCCAGCGGGATACCATGGACCCCTTTCCATTTTTTTTTCTGAATTTTATGCATAAACCTTTCAATTTTATATAAAACATAAAAATTAAATTAACTTAAATTTTATAAAACTCTTGAATTCATATCCATAATCAATTCCTTTAATCTCCCTTATAATAAAGTAGTTTTAGTTTGAAAAATAAATTCAGTTTTAAAATTAAAATATATTATATAATTTTTAAATATATAAGTTATATAATGTATATTTTTAAAACTGAATTTTTTTTTCGTGTCCACCCAAATCTCATTTCCTGCGGGATACTATGGACCCCTTTCCCTTTTTTTTTCTGAATTTTATACATAAATCTTTAAATTTTATATAAAACATAAAAATTAAATAACTTAAATTTTATAAAATTCTTTAATTATTTCATATCCATAATCAGTTCCTTTAATCTCCCTTTTTATTGAGTAGTTTTAGTTTGAAACAAAAATTCCGTTTTAAAATTAAATTACATTATATAGTTTTTAAACATATAAGTTATATAATGTATATTTTTTAAACTGAATTTTTTTTTCGTGTCCACCCAAATCTCTTTTCCTGCGGGATACTATGGACCCCTTTCCTATTTTTTTTTTCTGATTTTTTTGCATAAACTTTCAATATTATGTCCTACATAAAAATGTAATTCTTTTCATTTTATTCATATTCTTAAATTAATTCATTAACTTAATCAATTCCTTTGATATCCCTTTTAATAGAGTAGTTTTAGTTTGAAAAAAAATTCAGTTTTGAAATTAAAATACCTTATATAATTTTTAAATATATAAGTTATATAATGTATATTTTTAAAACTGAATTTTTTTTTCGTGTCCACCCAAATCTCTTTTCCTGCGGGATACCATGGACCCCTTTCCATTTTTTTTTTCTGAATTTTATGCATAAACCTTTCAATTTTATATAAAACATAAAAATTAAATTAACTTAAATTTTATAAAACTCTTGAATTCATAACCATAATCAATTCCTTTATCTCCCTTATAATAAAGTAGTTTTAGTTTGAAAAATAAATTCAGTTTTAAAATTAAAAAATATTATATAATTTTTAAATATATAAGTTATATAATGTATATTTTTAAAACTGAATTTTTTTTTCGTGTCCACCCAAATTTCATCTCCTGCGGGATACTATGGTCCCCTTTCCCTTTTTTTTCTGAATTTTATACATAAATCTTTAAATTTTATATAAAACATAAAAATTAAATAACTTAAATTTCATAAAATTCTTTAATTATTTCATATCCATAATCAGTTCCTTTAATCTCCCTTTTTATTGAGTAGTTTTACTTTGAAACAAAAATTCCGTTTTAAAATTAAAATACATTATATAATTTTTAAACATATAAGTTATATAATGTATATTTTTAAAACTGAATTTTTTTTTCGTGTCCACCCAAATCTCATTTCCTGCGGGATACTATGGACCCCTTTCCCTTTTTTTTTCTGAATTTTATACATAAATCTTTAAATTTTATATAAAACATAAAAATTAAATTAACTTAAATTTTATAAAACTCTTGAATTCATATCCATAATCAATTCCTTTAATCTCCCTTATAATAAAGTAGTTTTAGTTTGAAAAATAAATTCCGTTTTAAAATTAAATTACATTATATAGTTTTTAAACATATAAGTTATATAATGTATATTTTTTAAACTGAATTTTTTTTTCGTGTCCACCCAAATCTCTTTGCCTGCGGGATACCATGGACCCCTTTCCCTTTTTTTTTTCTGAATTTTATACATAGATCTTTAAATTTTATATAAAACATAAAAATTAAATTAACTTAAATTTTATAAAACTCTTGAATTCATATCCATAATCAATTCCTTTAATCTCCCTTATAATAAAGTAGTTTTAGTTTGAAAAATAAATTCCGTTTTAAAATTAAAATACATTATATAGTTTTTAAACATATAAGTTATATAATGTATATTTTTTAAACTGAATTTTTTTTTCGTGTCCACCCAAATCTCTTTTCCTGCGGGATACTATGGAACCCTTTCCTATTTTTTTTTTCTGATTTTTTTGCATAAACTTTCAATATTATGTCCTACATAAAAATGTAATTCTTTTCATTTTATTCATATTCTTAAATTAATTCATTAACTTAATCAATTCCTTTGATATCCCTTTTAATAGAGTAGTTTTAGTTTGAAAAAAAATTCAGTTTTGAAATTAAAATACCTTATATAATTTTTAAATATATAAGTTATATAATGTATATTTTTAAAACTGAATTTTTTTTTCGTGTCCACCCAAATCTCATTTCCTGCGGGATACCATGGACCCCTTTCCATTTTTTTTTTCTGAATTTTATGCATAAACCTTTCAATTTTATATAAAAGATAAAAATTAAATTAACTTAAATTTTATAAAACTCTTGAATTCATAACCATAATCAATTCCTTTATCTCCCTTATAATAAAGTAGTTTTAGTTTGAAAAATAAATTCAGTTTTAAAATTAAAAAATATTATATAATTTTTAAATATATAAGTTATATAATGTATATTTTTAAAACTGAATTTTTTTTTCGTGTCCACCCAAATTTCATCTCCTGCGGGATACTATGGTCCCCTTTCCCTTTTTTTTCTGAATTTTATACATAAATCTTTAAATTTTATATAAAACATAAAAATTAAATAACTTAAATTTCATAAAATTCTTTAATTATTTCATATCCATAATCAGTTCCTTTAATCTCCCTTTTTATTGAGTAGTTTTACTTTGAAACAAAAATTCCGTTTTAAAATTAAAATACATTATATAATTTTTAAACATATAAGTTATATAATGTATATTTTTAAAACTGAATTTTTTTTTCGTGTCCACCCAAATCTCATTTCCTGCGGGATACTATGGACCCCTTTCCCGTTTTTTTTCTGAATTTTATACATAAATCTTTAAATTTTATATAAAACATAAAAATTAAATAACTTAAATTTTATAAAATTCTTTAATTATTTCATATCCATAATCAGTTCCTTTAATCTCCCTTTTTATTGAGTAGTTTTAGTTTGAAACAAAAATTCCGTTTTAAAATTAAAATACATTATATAGTTTTTAAACATATAAGTTATATAATGTATATTTTTTAAACTGAATTTTTTTTTCGTGTCCACCCAAATCTCTTTTCCTGCGGGATACTATGGAACCCTTTCCTATTTTTTTTTTCTGATTTTTTTGCATAAACTTTCAATATTATGTCCTACATAAAAATGTAGTTCTTTTCATTTTATTCATATTCTTAAATTAATTCATTAACTTAATCAATTCCTTTGATATCCCTTTTAATAGAGTAGTTTTAGTTTGAAAAAAAATTCAGTTTTAAAATTATAATATATTATATAATTTTAAAATATATAAGTTATATAATGTATATTTTTAAAACTGAATTTTTTTTTCGTGTCCACCCAAATCTCTTTTCCTGCGGGATATCATGGACCCCTTTCCATTTTTTTTTCTGAATTTTATGCATAAACCTTTCAATTTTATATAAAACATAAAAATTAAATTAACTTAAATTTTATAAAACTCTTGAATTCATATCCATAATCAATTCCTTTAATCTCCCTTATAATAAAGTAGTTTTAGTTTGAAAAATAAATTCAGTTTTAAAATTAAAATATATTATATAATTTTTAAATATATAAGTTATATAATGTATATTTTTAAAACTGAATTTTTTTTTCGTGTCCACCCAAATCTCTTTGCCTGCGGGATACCATGGACCCCTTTCCCTTTTTTTTTTCTGAATTTTATGCATAAAACTTTCAATTTTATATAAAACATAAAAATTAAATTAACTTAAATTTTATAAAACTCATGAATTCATATCCATAATCAATTCCTTTAATCTCCCTTATAATAAAGTAGTTTTAGTTTGAAAAATAAATTCAGTTTTAAAATTAAAATATATTATATAATTTTTAAATATATAAGTTATATAATGTATATTTTTAAAACTGAAATTTTTTTCGTGTCCACCCAAATCTCATTTCCTGCGGGATACTATGGACCCCTTTCCCTTTTTTTTTCTGAATTTTATACATAAATCTTTAAATTTTATATAAAACATAAAAATTAAATAACTTAAATTTCATAAAATTCTTTAATTATTTCATATCCATAATCAGTTCCTTTAATCTCCCTTTTTATTGAGTAGTTTTACTTTGAAACAAAAATTCCGTTTTAAAATTAAAATACATTATATAATTTTTAAACATATAAGTTATATAATGTATATTTTTAAAACTGAATTTTTTTTTCGTGTCCACCCAAATCTCTTTGCCTGCGGGATACCATGGACCCCTTTCCCTTTTTTTTTCTGAATTTTATGCATAAACCTTTCAATTTTATATAAAACATAAAAATTAAATTAACTTAAATTTTATAAAACTCTTGAATTCATAACCATAATCAATTCCTTTAATCTCCCTTATAATAAAGTAGTTTTAGTTTGAAAAATAAATGCAGTTTTAAAATTAAAAAATATTATATAATTTTTAAATATATAAGTTATGTAATGTATATTTTTAAAACTGAATTTTTTTTTCGTGTCCACCCAAATCTCATCTCCTGCGGGATACTATGGACCCTTTCCCTTTTTTTTTCTGAATTTTATACATAAATCTTTAAATTTTATATAAAACATAAAAATTAAATAACTTAAATTTTATAAAATTCTTTAATTATTTCATATCCATAATCAGTTCCTTTAATCTCCCTTTTTATTGAGTAGTTTTAGTTTGAAACAAAAATTCCGTTTTAAAATTAAAATACATTATATAATTTTTAAACATATAAGTTATATAATGTATATTTTTAAAACTGAATTTTTTTTCGTGTCCACCCAAATCTCATTTCCTGCGGGATACCATGGACCCCTTTCCATTTTTTTTTCTGAATTTTATGCATAAAACTTTCAATTTTATATAAAACATAAAAATTAAATTAACTTAAATTTTATAAAACTCATGAATTCATATCCATAATCAATTCCTTTAATCTCCCTTATAATAAAGTAGTTTTAGTTTGAAAAATAAATTCAGTTTTAAAATTAAAATATATTATATAATTTTTAAATATATAAGTTATATAATGTATATTTTTAAAACTGAAATTTTTTTCGTGTCCACCCAAATCTCATTTCCTGCGGGATACTATGGACCCCTTTCCCTTTTTTTTTCTGAATTTTATACATAAATCTTTAAATTTTATATAAAACATAAAAATTAAATAACTTAAATTTTATAAAATTCTTTAATTATTTCATATCCATAATCAGTTCCTTTAATCTCCCTTTTTATTGAGTAGTTTTAGTTTGAAACAAAAATTCCGTTTTAAAATTAAAATACATTATATAGTTTTTAAACATATAAGTTATATAATGTATATTTTTAAAACTGAATTTTTTTTTCGTGTCCACCCAAATCTCTTTTCCTGCGGGATACTATGGACCCCTTTCCTATTTTTTTTTTCTGATTTTTTTGCATAAACTTTCAATATTATGTCCTACATAAAAATGTAATTCTTTTCATTTTATTCATATTCTTAAATTAATTCATTAACTTAATCAATTCCTTTGATATCCCTTTTAATAGAGTAGTTTTAGTTTGAAAAAAAATTCAGTTTTAAAATTAAAATACCTTATATAATTTTTAAATATATAAGTTATATAATGTATATTTTTAAAACTGAATTTTTTTTTCGTGTCCACCCAAATCTCTTTTCCTGCGGGATACCATGGACCCCTTTCCATTTTTTTTTTCTGAATTTTATGCATAAACCTTTCAATTTTATATAAAACATAAAAATTAAATTAACATAAATTTTATAAAACTCTTGAATTCATAACCATAATCAATTCCTTTAATCTCCCTTATAATAAAGTAGTTTTAGTTTGAAAAATATATTCAGTTTTAAAATTAAAAAATATTATATAATTTTTAAATATATAAGTTATGTAATGTATATTTTTAAAACTGAATTTTTTTTTCGTGTCCACCCAAATTTCATCTCCTGCGGGATACTATGGTCCCCTTTCCCTTTTTTTTTCTGAATTTTATACATAAATCTTTAAATTTTATAAAAAACATAAAAATTAAATAACTTAAATTTTATAAAATTCTTTAATTATTTCATATCCATAATCAGTTCCTTTAATCTCCCTTTTTATTGAGTAGTTTTAGTTTGAAACAAAAATTCCGTTTTAAAATTAAAATACATTATATAATTTTTAAACATATAAGTTATATAATGTATATTTTTAAAACTGAATTTTTTTTTCGTGTCCACCCAAATCTCTTTTCCTGCGGGATACCATGGACCCCTTTCCATTTTATTTTCTGAATTTTATGCATAAACCTTTCAATTTTATGTAAATTATAATTAAGTGATTCGCCTAATATACGTATACAGTGGGATCACGATTCGAGGTAATACAAAATATCTCTATATTTTTAACTATATTTTTTCTCTATATTCGGAAAGAATATTTTATTGAAAAAATTATGATTCCTAAAATTTTAATTTTATTTACTAAATTGACCATGTTAGAGTAAGTCAAAATTTGAATTTAAACATAATTCATGTTTAATAAGATTTCCATTTGTAATCCCTTGTTATAATGAAATAAATGTCAAATAATTATTTAATTTACTTTATATATTTATAGATAATAATTTAACAAGACTTTAAGTCCCCAGAATGAATATTTATAGTATGTGAAAATTTTAGATTAGTTTACTCGTTATTATAGGTCATTATGAATGAAGTTGGATTTTGCTGTGCGTAAAGAAGTCGGTGTGAAGAAACCACATAACACAATTTTATGTATCAGGACGAAATTACATGTAAGTCTAACTTATAATTTCCTTTAATCTCCCATTAAATTGAATAGTTTTAGATTAAAAAAAAATTCAGTTTTAATATTAAAATACATTATATAGTTTTTAAACATATAAGTTATATAATGTATATTTTTTAAACTGAATTTTTTTTTCGTGTCCACCCAAATCTCTTTTCCTGCGGGATACTATGGAACCCTTTCCTATTTTTTTTTTCTGATTTTTTTGCATAAACTTTCAATATTATGTCCTACATAAAAATGTAATTCTTTTCATTTTATTCATATTCTTAAATTAATTCATTAACTTAATCAATTCCTTTGATATCCCTTTTAATAGAGTAGTTTTATTTTGAAAAAAAATTCAGTTTTGAAATTAAAATACCTTATATAATTTTTAAATATATAAGTTATATAATGTATATTTTTAAAACTGAATTTTTTTTTCGTGTCCACCCAAATCTCATTTCCTGCGGGATACCATGGACCCCTTTCCATTTTTTTTTTCTGAATTTTATGCATAAACCTTTCAATTTTATATAAAACATAAAAATTAAATTAACTTAAATTTTATAAAACTCTTGAATTCATAACCATAATCAATTCCTTTAATCTCCCTTATAATAAAGTAGTTTTAGTTTGAAAAATAAATTCAGTTTTAAAATTAAAAAATATTATATAATTTTTAAATATATAAGTTATATAATGTATATTTTTAAAACTGAATTTTTTTTTCGTGTCCACCCAAATTTCATCTCCTGCGGGATACTATGGTCCCCTTTCCCTTTTTTTTCTAAATTTTATACATAAATCTTTAAATTTTATATAAAACATAAAAATTAAATAACTTAAATTTCATAAAATTCTTTAATTATTTCATATCCATAATCAGTTCCTTTAATCTCCCTTTTTATTGAGTAGTTTTACTTTGAAACAAAAATTCCGTTTTAAAATTAAAATACATTATATAATTTATAAACATATAAGTTATATAATGTATATTTTTAAAACTGAATTTTTTTTTCGTGTCCACCCAAATCTCTTTTCCTGCGGGATACCATGGACCCCTTTCCATTTTATTTTCTGAATTTTATGCATAAACCTTTCAATTTTATGTAAATTATAATTAAGTGATTCGCCTAATATACGTATACAGTGGGATCACGATTCGAGGTAATACAAAATATCTCTATATTTTTAACTATATTTTTTCTCTATATTCGGAAAGAATATTTTATTGAAAAAATTATGATTCCTAAAATTTTAATTTTATTTACTAAATTGACCATGTTAGAGTAAGTCAAAATTTGAATTTAAACATAATTCATGTTTAATAAGATTTCCATTTGTAATCCCTTGTTATAATGAAATAAATGTCAAATAATTATTTAATTTATTTTATATATTTATAGATAATAATTTAACAAGACTTTAAGTCCCCAAAATGAATATTTATAGTATGTGAAAATTTTAGATTAGTTTACTCGTTATTATAGGTCATTATGAATGAAGTTGGATTTTGCTGTGCGTAAAGAAGTCGGTGTGAAGAAACCACATAACACAATTTTATGTATCAGGACGAAATTACATGTAAGTCTAACTTATAATTTCCTTTAATCTCCCATTAAATTGAATAGTTTTAGATTAAAAAAAAATTCAGTTTTAATATTAAAATACATTATATAATTTTTAAATGGAAAAGTTATATAATGTATAATTTTAAAACTGAATTTTTTTTTTTTGGTCCACCCAAATTTCTTTTCTTGCGGAATACCATGGACCCCTTTCCTATTTTTTTTTTCTGATGTTTTTGCATAAACTTTCAATATTATGTCCTACATAAAAATGTAATTCTTTTCATTTTATTCATATTCTTAAATTAATTCATTAACTTAATCAATTCCTTTGATATCCCTTTTAATAGAGTAGTTTTAGTTTGAAAAAAAATTCAGTTTTAAAATTATAATATATTATATAATTTTAAAATATATAAGTTATATAATGTATATTTTTAAAACTGAATTTTTTTTTCGTGTCCACCTAAATCTCTTTGCCTGCGGGATACCATGGACCCCTTTCCCTTTTTTTTTCTGAATTTTATACATAAATCTTTAAATTTTATATAAAACATAAAAATTAAATTAACTTAAATTTTATAAAACTCTTGAATTCATATCCATAATCAATTCCTTTAATCTCCTTTATAATAAAGTAGTTTTAGTTTGAAAAATAAATTCAGTTTTGAAATTAAAATATATTATATAATTTTTAAATATATAAGTTATATAATGTATATTTTTAAAACTGAATTTTTTTTTCGTGTCCACCCAAATCTCTTTGCCTGCGGGATACCATGGACCCCTTTCCCTTTTTTTTTCTGAATTTTATGCATAAACCTTTCAATTTTATATAAAACATAAAAATTAAATTAACTTAAATTTTATAAAACTCTTGAATTCATAACCATAATCAATTCCTTTAATCTCCCTTATAATAAAGTAGTTTTAGTTTGAAAAATAAATTTAGTTTTAAAATTAAAATATATTATATAATTTTTAAATATATAAGTTATATAATGTATATTTTTAAAACTGAATTTTTTTTTCGTGTCCACCCAAATCTCATTTCCTGCGGGATACCATGGACCCCTTTCCATTTTTTTTTCAGAATTTTATGCATAAACCTTTCAATTTTATATAAAACATAAAAATTAAATTAACTTAAATTTTATAAAACTCTTGAATTCATAACCATAATCAATTCCTTTAATCTCCCTTATAATAAAGTAGTTTTAGTTTGAAAAATAAATGCAGTTTTAAAATTAAAAAATATTATATAATTTTTAAATATATAAGTTATGTAATGTATATTTTTAAAACTGAATTTTTTTTTCGTATCCACCCAAATCTCATCTCCTGCGGGATACTATGGACCCCTTTCCCTTTTTTTTTCTGAATTTTATACATAAATCTTTAAATTTTATATAAAACATAAAAATTAAATAACTTAAATTTTATAAAATTCTTTAATTATTTCATATCCATAATCAGTTCCTTTAATCTCCCTTTTTATTGAGTAGTTTTAGTTTGAAACAAAAATTCCGTTTTAAAATTAAAATACATTATATAATTTTTAAACATATAAGTTATATAATGTATATTTTTAAAACTGAATTTTTTTTTCGTGTCCACCCAAATCTCATTTCCTGCGGGATACCATGGACCCCTTTCCATTTTTTTTTCTGAATTTTATGCATAAAACTTTCAATTTTATATAAAACATAAAAATTAAATTAACTTAAATTTTATAAAACTCATGAATTCATATCCATAATCAATTCCTTTAATCTCCCTTATAATAAAGTAGTTTTAGTTTGAAAAATAAATTCAGTTTTAAAATTGAAATATATTATATAATTTTTAAATATATAAGTTATATAATGTATATTTTTAAAACTGAAATTTTTTTCGTGTCCACCCAAATCTCATTTCCTGCGGGATACTATGGACCCCTTTACCTTTTTTTTTCTGAATTTTATACATAAATCTTTAAATTTTATATAAAACATAAAAATTAAATAACTTAAATTTTATAAAATTCTTTAATTATTTCATATCCATAATCAGTTCCTTTAATCTCCCTTTTTATTGAGTAGTTTTAGTTTGAAACAAAAATTCCGTTTTAAAATTAAAATACATTATATAGTTTTTAAACATATAAGTTATATAATGTATATTTTTAAAACTGAATTTTTTTTTCGTGTCCACCCAAATTTCTTTTCTTGCGCAATACCATGGACCCCTTTCCTATTTTTTTTTTCTGATGTTTTTGCATAAACTTTCAATATTATGTCCTACATAAAAATGTAATTCTTTTCATTTTATTCATATTCTTAAATTAATTCATTAACTTAATCAATTCCTTTGATATCCCTTTTAATAGAGTAGTATTAGTTTGAAAAAAAATTCAGTTTTAAAATTATAATATATTATATAATTTTAAAATATATAAGTTATATAATGTATATTTTTAAAACTGAATTTTTTTTTCGTGTCCACCCAAATCTCTTTGCCTGCGGGATACCATGGACCCCTTTCCCTTTTTTTTTCTGAATTTTATACATAAATCTTTAAATTTTATATAAAACATAAAAATTAAATTAACTTAAATTTTATAAAACTCTTGAATTCATATCCATAATCAATTCCTTTAATCTCCTTTATAATAAAGTAGTTTTAGTTTGAAAAATAAATTCAGTTTTAAAATTAAAATATATTATATAATTTTTAAATATATAAGTTATATAATGTATATTTTTAAAACTGAATTTTTTTTTCGTGTCCACCCAAATCTCTTTGCCTGCGGGATACCATGGACCCCTTTCCCTTTTTTTTTCTGAATTTTATGCATAAACCTTTCAATTTTATATAAAACATAAAAATTAAATTAACTTAAATTTTATAAAACTCTTGAATTCATAACCATAATCAATTCCTTTAATCTCCCTTATAATAAAGTAGTTTTAGTTTGAAAAATAAATTTAGTTTTAAAATTAAAATATATTATATAATTTTTAAATATATAAGTTATATAATGTATATTTTTAAAACTGAATTTTTTTTTCGTGTCCACCCAAATCTCATTTCCTGCGGGATACCATGGACCCCTTTCCATTTTTTTTTCAGAATTTTATGCATAAACCTTTCAATTTTATATAAAACATAAAAATTAAATTAACTTAAATTTTATAAAACTCTTGAATTCATAACCATAATCAATTCCTTTAATCTCCCTTATAATAAAGTAGTTTTAGTTTGAAAAATAAATGCAGTTTTAAAATTAAAAAATATTATATAATTTTTAAATATATAAGTTATGTAATGTATATTTTTAAAACTGAATTTTTTTTTCGTATCCACCCAAATCTCATCTCCTGCGGGATACTATGGACCCCTTTCCCTTTTTTTTTCTGAATTTTATACATAAATCTTTAAATTTTATATAAAACATAAAAATTAAATAACTTAAATTTTATAAAATTCTTTAATTATTTCATATCCATAATCAGTTCCTTTAATCTCCCTTTTTATTGAGTAGTTTTAGTTTGAAACAAAAATTCCGTTTTAAAATTAAAATACATTATATAATTTTTAAACATATAAGTTATATAATGTATATTTTTAAAACTGAATTTTTTTTTCGTGTCCACCCAAATCTCATTTCCTGCGGGATACCATGGACCCCTTTCCATTTTTTTTTCTGAATTTTATGCATAAAACTTTCAATTTTATATAAAACATAAAAATTAAATTAACTTAAATTTTATAAAACTCATGAATTCATATCCATAATCAATTCCTTTAATCTCCCTTATAATAAAGTAGTTTTAGTTTGAAAAATAAATTCAGTTTTAAAATTAAAATATATTATATAATTTTTAAATATATAAGTTATATAATGTATATTTTTAAAACTGAAATTTTTTTCGTGTCCACCCAAATCTCATTTCCTGCGGGATACTATGGACCCCTTTCCCTTTTTTTTTCTGAATTTTATACATAAATCTTTAAATTTTATATAAAACATAAAAATTAAATAACTTAAATTTTATAAAATTCTTTAATTATTTCATATCCATAATCAGTTCCTTTAATCTCCCTTTTTATTGAGTAGTTTTAGTTTGAAACAAAAATTCCGTTTTAAAATTAAAATACATTATATAGTTTTTAAACATATAAGTTATATAATGTATATTTTTAAAACTGAATTTTTTTTTCGTGTCCACCCAAATCTCTTTTCCTGCGGGATACTATGGACCCCTTTCCTATTTTTTTTTTTCTGATTTTTTTGCATAAACTTTCAATATTATGTCCTACATAAAAATGTAATTCTTTTCATTTTATTCATATTCTTAAATTAATTCATTAACTTAATCAATTCCTTTGATATCCCTTTTAATAGAGTAGTTTTAGTTTGAAAAAAAATTCAGTTTTAAAATTAAAATACCTTATATAATTTTTAAATATATAAGTTATATAATGTATATTTTTAAAACTGAATTTTTTTTTCGTGTCCACCCAAATCTCTTTTCCTGCGGGATACCATGGACCCCTTTCCATTTTATTTTCTGAATTTTATGCATAAACCTTTCAATTTTATGTAAATTATAATTAAGTGATTCGCCTAATATACGTATACAGTGGGATCACGATTCGAGGTAATACAAAATATCTCTATATTTTTAACTATATTTTTTCTCTATATTCGGAAAGAATATTTTATTGAAAAAATTATGATTCCTAAAATTTTAATTTTATTTACTAAATTGACCATGTTAGAGTAAGTCAAAATTTGAATTTAAACATAATTCATGTTTAATAAGATTTCCATTTGTAATCCCTTGTTATAATGAAATAAATGTCAAATAATTATTTAATTTACTTTATATATTTATAGATAATAATTTAACAAGACTTTAAGTCCCCAGAATGAATATTTATAGTATGTGAAAATTTTAGATTAGTTTACTCGTTATTATAGGTCATTATGAATGAAGTTGGATTTTGCTGTGCGTAAAGAAGTCGGTGTGAAGAAACCACATAACACAATTTTATGTATCAGGACGAAATTACATGTAAGTCTAACTTATAATTTCCTTTAATCTCCCATTAAATTGAATAGTTTTAGATTAAAAAAAAATTCAGTTTTAATATTAAAATACATTATATAATTTTTAAATGGAAAAGTTATATAATGTATAATTTTAAAACTGAATTTTTTTTTTTTGGTCCACCCAAATTTCTTTTCTTGCGGAATACCATGGACCCCTTTCCTATTTTTTTTTTCTGATTTTTTTGCATAAACTTTCAATATTATGTCCTACATAAAAATGTAATTCTTTTCATTTTATTCATATTCTTAAATTAATTCATTAACTTAATCAATTCCTTTGATATCCCTTTTAATAGAGTAGTTTTAGTTTGAAAAAAAATTCAGTTTTAAAATTATAATATATTATATAATTTTAAAATATATAAGTTATATAATGTATATTTTTAAAACTGAATTTTTTTTTCGTGTCCACCCAAATCTCATTTCCTGCGGGATACCATGGACCCCTTTCCATTTTTTTTTCTGAATTTTATGCATAAACCTTTCAATTTTATATAAAACATAAAAATTAAATTAACTTAAATTTTATAAAACTCTTGAATTCATATCCATAATCAATTCCTTTAATCTCCCTTATAATAAAGTAGTTTTAGTTTGAAAAATAAATTCAGTTTTAAAATTAAAATATATTATATAATTTTTAAATATATAAGTTATATAATGTATATTTTTAAAACTGAATTTTTTTTTCGTGTCCACCCAAATCTCATTTCCTGCGGGATACCATGGACCCCTTTCCATTTTTTTTTCTGAATTTTATGCATAAACCTTACAATTTTATATAAAACATAAAAATTAAATTAACTTAAATTTTATAAAACTCTTGAATTCATATCCATAATCAATTCCTTTAATCTCCCTTATAATAAAGTAGTTTTAGTTTGAAAAATAAATTCAGTTTTAAAATTAAAATATATTATATAATTTTTAAATATATAAGTTATATAATGTATATTTTAAAACTGAATTTTTTTTTCGTGTCCACCCAAATCTCTTTGCCTGCGGGATACCATGGACCCCTTTCCCTTTTTTTTCTGAATTTTATACATAAATCTTTAAATTTTATATAAAACATAAAAATTAAATTAACTTAAATTTTATAAAACTCTTGAATTCTTATCCATAATCAATTCCTTTAATCTCCCTTATAATAAAGTAGTTTTAGTTTGAAAAATAAATTCAGTTTTAAAATTAAAATATATATTATATAATTTTTAAATATATAAGTTATATAATGTATATTTTTAAAACTGAATTTTTTTTTCGTGTCCACCCAAATCTCATTTCCTGCGGGATACCATGGACCCCTTTCCATTTTTTTTTCTGAATTTTATGCATAAACCTTTCAATTTTATATAAAACATAAAAATTAAATTAACTTAAATTTTATAAAACTCTTGAATTCATATCCATAATCAATTCCTTTAATCTCCCTTATAATAAAGTAGTTTTAGTTTGAAAAATAAATTCAGTTTTAAAATTAAAATATATTATATAATTTTTAAATATATAAGTTATATAATGTATATTTTAAAACTGAATTTTTTTTTCGTGTCCACCCAAATCTCTTTGCCTGCGGGATACCATGGACCCCTTTCCCTTTTTTTTCTGAATTTTATACATAAATCTTTAAATTTTATATAAAACATAAAAATTAAATTAACTTAAATTTATAAAACTCTTGAATTCTTATCCATAATCAATTCCTTTAATCTCCCTTATAATAAAGTAGTTTTAGTTTGAAAAATAAATTCAGTTTTAAAATTAAGATATATATTATATAATTTTTAAATATATAAGTTATATAATGTATAATTTTAAAACTGAAATTTTTTTTCGTGTCCACCCAAATCTCATTTCCTGCGGGATACCATGGACCCCTTTCCATTTTTTTTTCTGAATTTAATGCATAAACCTTTCAATTTTATATAAAACGTAAAAATTAAATTAACTTAAATTTTATAAAACTCTTGAATTCATATCCATAATCAATTCCTTTAATCTCCCTTATAATAAAGTAGTTTTAGTTTGAAAAATAAATTCAGTTTTAAAATTAAAGTATATTATATAATTTTTAAATATATAAGTTATATAATGTATATTTTAAAACTGAATTTTTTTTCGTGTCCACCCCAAATCTCTTTGCCTGCGGGATACCATGGACCCCTTTCCCTTTTTTTCTGAATTTTATACATAAATCTTTAAATTTTATATAAAACATAAAAATTAAATTAACTTAAATTTTATAAAACTCTTGCATTCTTATCCATAATCAATTCCTTTAATCTCCCTTATAATAAAGTAGTTTTAGTTTGAAAAATAAATTCAGTTTTAAAATTAAGATATATATTATATAATTTTTAAATATATAAGTTATATAATGTATAATTTTAAAACTGAAATTTTTTTTCGTGTCCACCCAAATCTCATTTCCTGCGGGATACCATGGACCCCTTTCCATTTTTTTTTCTGAATTTAATGCATAAACCTTTCAATTTTATATAAAACGTAAAAATTAAATTAACTTAAATTTAATAAAATTCTTAATTATTTCTTATCCATAATCAGTTCCTTTAATCTCCCTTTTTATTGAGTAGTTTTAGTTTGAAACAAAAATTCCGTTTTAAAATTAAAATACATTATATAGTTTTTAAACATATAAGTTATATAATGTATATTTTTAAAACTGAATTTTTTTTTCGTGTCCTCCCAAATCTCTTTTCCTGCGGGATACTATGGACCCCTTTCCTATTTTTTTTTTCTGATTTTTTTGCATAAACTTTCAATATTATGTCCTACATAAAAATGTAATTCTTTTCATTTTATTCATATTCTTAAATTAATTCATTAACTTAATCAATTCCTTTGATATCCCTTTTAATAGAGTAGTTTTAGTTTGAAAAAAAATTCAGTTTTAAAATTAAAATACCTTATATAATTTTTAAATATTATAAGTTATATAATGTATATTTTTAAAACTGAATTTTTTTTTCGTGTCCACCCAAATCTCTTTTCCTGCGGGATACCAATGACCCCTTTCCATTTTTTTTTCTGAATTTTATGCATAAACCTTTCAATTTTATATAAAACATAAAAATTAAATAAACTTAAATTTTATAAAACTCTTGAATTCATATCCATAATCAATTCCTTTAATCTCCCTTATAATAAAGTAGTTTTAGTTTGAAAAATAAATTCAGTTTTAAAATTAAAATATATTATATAATTTTTAAATATATAAGTTATATAATGTATATTTTTAAAACTGAAATTTTTTTCGTGTCCACCCAAATCTCATTTCCTGCGGGATACTATGGACCCCTTTCCCTTTTTTTTTCTGAATTTTATACATAAATCTTTAAATTTTATATAAAACATAAAAATTAAATAACTTAAATTTAATAAAATTCTTTAATTATTTCTTATCCATAATCAGTTCCTTTAATCTCCCTTTTTATTGAGTAGTTTTAGTTTGAAACAAAAATTTCGTTTTAAAATTAAAATACATTATATAGTTTTTAAACATATAAGTTATATAATGTATATTTTTAAAACTGAATTTTTTTTTCGTGTCCTCCCAAATCTCTTTTCCTGCGGGATACTATGGACCCCTTTCCTATTTTTTTTTTCTGATTTTTTTGCATAAACTTTCAATATTATGTCCTACATAAAAATGTAATTCTTTTCATTTTATTCATATTCTTAAATTAATTCATTAACTTAATCAATTCCTTTGATATCCCTTTTAATAGAGTAGTTTTAGTTTGAAAATAAATTCAGTTTTAAAATTAAGATATATATTATATAATTTTTAAATATATAAGTTATATAATGTATATTTTTAAAACTGAATTTTTTTTTCGTGTCCACCCAAATCTCTTTTCCTGCGGGATACCAATGACCCCTTTCCATTTTTTTTTCTGAATTTTATGCATAAACCTTTCAATTTTATATAAAACATAAAAATTAAATAAACTTAAATTTTATAAAACTCTTGAATTCATATCCATAATCAATTCCTTTAATCTCCCTTATAATAAAGTAGTTTTAGTTTGAAAAATAAATTCAGTTTTAAAATTAAAATATATTATATAATTTTTAAATATATAAGTTATATAATGTATATTTTTAAAACTGAAATTTTTTTCGTGTCCACCCAAATCTCATTTCCTGCGGGATACTATGGACCCCTTTCCCTTTTTTTTTCTGAATTTTATACATAAATCTTTAAATTTTATATAAAACATAAAAATTAAATAACTTAAATTTAATAAAATTCTTTAATTATTTCTTATCCATAATCAGTTCCTTTAATCTCCCTTTTTATTGAGTAGTTTTAGTTTGAAACAAAAATTTCGTTTTAAAATTAAAATACATTATATAGTTTTTAAACATATAAGTTATATAATGTATATTTTTAAAACTGAATTTTTTTTTCGTGTCCTCCCAAATCTCTTTTCCTGCGGGATACTATGGACCCCTTTCCTATTTTTTTTTTCTGATTTTTTTGCATAAACTTTCAATATTATGTCCTACATAAAAATGTAATTCTTTTCATTTTATTCATATTCTTAAATTAATTCATTAACTTAATCAATTCCTTTGATATCCCTTTTAATAGAGTAGTTTTAGTTTGAAAATAAATTCAGTTTTAAAATTAAGATATATATTATATAATTTTTAAATATATAAGTTATATAATGTATATTTTTAAAACTGAATTTTTTTTTCGTGTCCACCCAAATCTCTTTTCCTGCGGGATACCAATGACCCCTTTCCATTTTTTTTTCTGAATTTTATGCATAAACCTTTCAATTTTATATAAAACATAAAAATTAAATAAACTTAAATTTTATAAAACTCTTGAATTCATATCCATAATCAATTCCTTTAATCTCCCTTATAATAAAGTAGTTTTAGTTTGAAAAATAAATTCAGTTTTAAAATTAAAATATATTATATAATTTTTAAATATATAAGTTATATAATGTATATTTTTAAAACTGAAATTTTTTTCGTGTCCACCCAAATCTCATTTCCTGCGGGATACTATGGACCCCTTTCCCTTTTTTTTTCTGAATTTTATACATAAATCTTTAAATTTTATATAAAACATAAAAATTAAATAACTTAAATTTAATAAAATTCTTTAATTATTTCTTATCCATAATCAGTTACTTTAATCTCCCTTTTTATTGAGTAGTTTTAGTTTGAAACAAAAATTCCGTTTTAAAATTAAAATACATTATATAGTTTTTAAACATATAAGTTATATAATGTATATTTTTAAAACTGAATTTTTTTTTCGTGTCCACCCAAATCTCTTTTCCTGCGGGATACTATGGACCCCTTTCCTATTTTTTTTTTCTGATTTTTTTGCATAAACTTTCAATATTATGTCCTACATAAAAATGTAATTCTTTTCATTTTATTCATATTCTTAAATTAATTCATTAACTTAATCAATTCCTTTGATATCCCTTTTAATAGAGTAGTTTTAGTTTGAAAAAAAATTCAGTTTTAAAATTAAAATACCATATATAATTTTTAAATATATAAGTTATATAATGTATATTTTAAAACTGAATTTTTTTTTCGTGTCCACCCAAATCTCTTTGCCTGCGGGATACCATGGACCCCTTTCCCTTTTTTTTCTGAATTTTATACATAAATCTTTAAATTTTATATAAAACATAAAAATTAAATTAACTTAAATTTTATAAAACTCTTGAATTCTTATCCATAATCAATTCCTTTAATCTCCCTTATAATAAAGTAGTTTTAGTTTGAAAAATAAATTCAGTTTTAAAATTAAGATATATATTATATAATTTTTAAATATATAAGTTATATAATGTATAATTTTAAAACTGAAATTTTTTTTCGTGTCCACCCAAATCTCATTTCCTGCGGGATACCATGGACCCCTTTCCATTTTTTTTTCTGAATTTAATGCATAAACCTTTCAATTTTATATAAAACGTAAAAATTAAATAAATTAAAAAACTTAAAATACTTAATTAATAAAATTCTTTAATTATTTCTATCCATAATCAGTTCCTTTAATCTCCCTTTTTATTGAGTAGTTTTAGTTTGAAACAAAAATTCCGTTTTAAAATTAAAATACATTATATAGTTTTTAAACATATAAGTTATATAATGTATATTTTTAAAACTGAATTTTTTTTTCGTGTCCTCCCAAATCTCTTTTCCTGCGGGATACTATGGACCCCTTTCCTATTTTTTTTTTCTGATTTTTTTGCATAAACTTTCAATATTATGTCCTACATAAAAATGTAATTCTTTTCATTTTATTCATATTCTTAAATTAATTCATTAACTTAATCAATTCCTTTGATATCCCTTTTAATAGAGTAGTTTTAAGTTTGAAAAACT
>JASXSY010002598.1:0-36883 GCA_034509805.1 Sipha maydis
CCTCGACCCCAGAGTTTTTGGGCAATAATCATGATTTTTATACAAATCGGCAATAATACTTATTTGGATCAAATATAACATCCCTAAATTCGATTACACTATTATTTTATTCCTATTTTTCAGTTTAATTTATTATAAATCATAATTAACCAAATATATTTTAAACAAATTATAAGTTAAATATGATTAATCCTCGACCCCAGAGTTTTTGGGCGATAATCATGATTTTATACAAATACTCAATTTTAAAATTTTGTATCAAATTTTACATTTCTCAATTCGGTTACACTATTTATTTTACCTATATTTCAGTTTAATTTATAACAAATCATAATTTACGAAAATATTATAATAGTATCAAAATTTAAATAAAATTAATCCTCGACCCCAGAGTTTTTGGGCGATAATCATGATTTTTATACAAATCGGCAATTATACAATTTTGGATCAAATATAACATCCTTAAATTCGATAACACTATTATTTTATTCCTATTTTTCAGTTTAATTTATTATAAATCACAATTAACCAAATATATTATAAGCAAATAATAAGTTAAATATGATTAATCCTCGACCCCAGAGTTTTTGGGCGATAATCATGATTTTTATACAAATCGGCAATTATACAATTCTGGATCAAATATAACATCCCTAAATTCGATTACACTATTATTTTATTCCTATTTTTCAGTTTAATTTATTATAAATCACAATTAACCAAATATATTATAAGCAAATAATAAGTTAAATATGATTAATCCTCGACCCCAGAGTTTTTGGGCGATAATCATGATTTTTATACAAATCCTCAATTTTAAATTTTGTATCAAATTTAACATTTCTCAATTCGGTTACACTATTTATTTTACCTATATTTCAGTTTAATTTATTACAAATCATAATTTACGAAAATATTATAATAGTATCAAAATTTAAATAAAATTAATCCTCGACCCCAGAGTTTTTGGGCGATAATCAAGATTTTTATACAAATCAGCAATTATACAATTCTGGATCAAATATAACATCCCTAAATTCGATAACACTATTATTTTATTCCTATTTTTCAGTTAAATTTATAATAAATCACAATTTACGATAATATTATAATAGTATGAAAATTTAAATATTATTAATCCTCGACCCCAGAGTATTTGGGCGATAATCATGATTTTTATACAAATCGGCAATTATACTATTTTGGATCAAATATAACATCCCTAAATTCGATAACACTATTATTTTATTCCTATTTTTCAGTTAAATTTATAATAAATCACAATTTACGATAATATTATAATAGAATGAAAATTTAAATATTATTAATCCTCGACCCCAGAGTTTTTGGGCGATAATCATGATTTTTATACAAATCGGCAATTATACAATTTTGGATCAAATATAACATCCTTAAATTCGATAACACTATTATTTTATTCCTATTTTTCAGTTTAATTTATTATAAATCACAATTAACCAAATATATTATAAGCAAATAATAAGTTAAATATGATTAATCCTCGACCCCAGAGTTTTTGGGCGATAATCATGATTTTTATACAAATCGGCAATTATACAATTTTGGATCAAATATAACATCCCTAAATTCGATAACACTATTATTTTATTCCTATTATTCAGTTAAATTTATAATAAATCACAATTTACGATAATATTATAATAGAATGAAAATTTAAATACTATTAATCCTCGACCCCAGAGTATTTGGGCGATAATCATGATTTTAATACAAATCGGCAATTATACTATTTTGGATCAAATATAACATCCCTAAATTCGATAACACTATTATTTTATTCCTATTTTTCAGTTAAATTTATTATAAATCATAATTAACCAAATATATTATTAACAAATTATAAGTTAAATATGAATAATCCTCGACCCCAGAGTATTTGGGCAATAATCATGATTTTTATACAAATCGGCAATAATACTTATTTGGATCAAATATAACATCCCTAAATTCGATTACACTATTATTTTATTCCTATTTTTCAGTTTAATTTATTATAAATCATAATTAACCAAATATATTATAAACAAATTATAAGTTAAATATGATTAATCCTCGACACCAGAGTTTTTGGGCGATAATCATGATTTTATACAAATACTCAATTTTAAAATTTTGTATCAAATTTTACATTTCTCAATTCGGTTACACTATTTATTTTACCTATATTTCAGTTTAATTTATAACAAATCATAATTTACGAAAATATTATAATAGTATCAAAATTTAAATAAAATTAATCCTCGACCCCAGAGTTTTTGGGCGATAATCATGATTTTTATACAAATCGGCAATTATACAATTTTGGATCAAATATAACATCCTTAAATTCGATAACACTATTATTTTATTCCTATTTTTCAGTTTAATTTATTATAAATCACAATTAACCAAATATATTATAAGCAAATAATAAGTTAAATATGATTAATCCTCGACCCCAGAGTTTTTGTGCGATAATCATGATTTTTATACAAATCGGCAATTATACAATTTTGGATCAAATATAACATCCCTAAATTCGATTACACTATTATTTTATTCCTATTTTTCAGTTTAATTTATAATAAATCACAATTTACGAAAATATTATAATAGTATGAAAATTTAAATATTATTAATCCTCGACCCCAGAGTTTTTGGGCAATAATCATGATTTTTATACAAATCGGCAATAATACTTATTTGGATCAAATATAACATCCCTAAATTCGATTACACTATTATTTTATTCCTATTTTTCAGTTTAATTTATTATAAATCATAATTAACCAAATATATTATTAACAAATTATAAGTTAAATATGATTAATCCTCGACCCCAGAGTTTTTGGGCGATAATCATGATTTTATACAAATACTCAATTTTAAAATTTTGTATCAAATTTTACATTTCTCAATTCGGTTACACAATTTATTTTACCTATATTTCAGTTTAATTTATAATAAATCACAATTTACGATAATATTATAATAGTATGAAAATTTAAATATTATTAATCCTCGACCCCAGAGTTTTTGGGCGATAATCAAGATTTTTATACAAATCGGCAATTATACAATTTTGGATCAAATATAACATCTCTAAATTCAATTACACTTTTATTTTATTCCTATTTTTCAGTTAAATTTATAATAAATCACAATTTACGATAATATTATAATAGTATGAAAATTTAAATATTATTAATCCTCGACCCCAGAGTTTTTGGGCGATAATCAAGATTTTTATACAAATCGGCAATTATACAATTTTGGATCAAATATAACATCTCTAAATTCAATTTCACTTTTATTTTATTCCTATTTTTCAGTTTAATTTATTATAAATCACAATTAACCAAATATATTATAAGCAAATAATAAGTTAAATATGATTAATCCTCGACCCCAGAGTTTTTGGGCGATAATCATGATTTTTATACAAATCGGCAATTATACAATTTTGGATCAAATATAACATCCCTAAATTCGATTACACTATTATTTTATTCCTATTTTTCAGTTTAATTTATTATAAATCACAATTAACCAAATATATTATAAGCAAATAATAAGTTAAATATGATTAATCCTCGACCCCAGAGTTTTTGGGCGATAATCATGATTTTTATACAAATCGGCAATTATACAATTTTGGATCAAATATAACATCCCTAAATTCGATAACACTATTATTTTATTCCTATTATTCAGTTAAATTTATAATAAATCACAATTTACGATAATATTATAATAGAATGAAAATTTAAATACTATTAATCCTCGACCCCAGAGTTTTTGGGCAATAATCATGATTTTTATACAAATCGGCAATAATACTTATTTGGATCAAATATAACATCCCTAAATTCGATTACACTATTATTTTATTCCTATTTTTCAGTTTAATTTATTATAAATCATAATTAACCAAATATATTATTAACAAATTATAAGTTAAATATGATTAATCCTCGACCCCAGAGTTTTTGGGCGATAATCATGATTTTATACAAATACTCAATTTTAAAATTTTGTATCAAATTTTACATTTCTCAATTCGGTTACACAATTTATTTTACCTATATTTCAGTTTAATTTATTATAAATCATAATTTACGAAAATATTATAATAGTATGAAAATTTAAATACTATTAATCCTCGACCCCAGAGTTTTTGGGCAATAATCATGATTTTTATACAAATCGGCAATAATACTTATTTGGATCAAATATAACATCCCTAAATTCGATTACACTATTATTTTATTCCTATTTTTCAGTTTAATTTATTATAAATCATAATTAACCAAATATATTATAAACAAATTATAAGTTAAATATGATTAATCCTCGACCCCAGAGTTTTTGGGCGATAATCATGATTTTATACAAATACTCAATTTTAAAATTTTGTATCAAATTTTACATTTCTCAATTCGGTTACACTATTTATTTTACCTATATTTCAGTTTAATTTATAACAAATCATAATTTACGAAAATATTATAATAGTATCAAAATTTAAATAAAATTAATCCTCGACCCCAGAGTTTTTGGGCGATAATCATGATTTTTATACAAATCGGCAATTATACAATTTTGGATCAAATATAACATCCTTAAATTCGATAACACTATTATTTTATTCCTATTTTTCAGTTTAATTTATTATAAATCACAATTAACCAAATATATTATAAGCAAATAATAAGTTAAATATGATTAATCCTCGACCCCAGAGTTTTTGGGCGATAATCATGATTTTTATACAAATCGGCAATTATACAATTCTGGATCAAATATAACATCCCTAAATTCGATTACACTATTATTTTATTCCTATTTTTCAGTTTAATTTATTATAAATCACAATTAACCAAATATATTATAAGCAAATAATAAGTTAAATATGATTAATCCTCGACCCCAGAGTTTTTGGGCGATAATCATGATTTTTATACAAATCGGCAATTATACAATTCTGGATCAAATATAACATCCCTAAATTCGATTACACTATTATTTTATTCCTATTTTTCAGTTTAATTTATTATAAATCACAATTAACCAAATATATTATAAGCAAATAATAAGTTAAATATGATTAATCCTCGACCCCAGAGTTTTTGGGCGATAATCATGATTTTTATACAAATCGGCAATTATACAATATTGGATCAAATATAACATCCCTAAAATCGATTACACTATTATTTTATTCCTATTTTTCAGTTTAATTTATAATAAATCACAATTTACGAAAAAATTATAATAGTATGAAAATTTAAATATTATTAATCCTCGACCCCAGAGTTTTTGGGCGATAATCATGATTTTATACAAATCCTCAATTTTAAAATTTTGTATCAAATTTTACATTTCTCAATTCGGTTACACTATTTATTTTACCTATATTTCAGTTTAATTTATTACAAATCATAATTTACGAAAATATTATAATAGTATGAAAATTTAAATACTATTAATCCTCGACCCCAGAGTTTTTGGGCAATAATCATGATTTTTATACAAATCGGCAATAATACTTATTTGGATCAAATATAACATCCCTAAATTCGATTACACTATTATTTTATTCCTATTTTTCAGTTTAATTTATTATAAATCACAATTAACCAAATATATTATAAGCAAATAATAAGTTAAATATGATTAATCCTCGACCCCAGAGTTTTTGGGCGATAATCATGATTTTTATACAAATCGGCAATTATACAATTTTGGATCAAATATAACATCCCTAAATTCGATAACACTATTATTTTATTCCTATTTTTCAGTTAAATTTATAATAAATCACAATTTACGATAATATTATAATAGTATGAAAATTTAAATATTATTAATCCTCGACCCCAGAGTATTTGGGCGATAATCATGATTTTTATACAAATCGGCAATTATACTATTTTGGATCAAATATAACATCCCTAAATTCGATAACACTATTATTTTATTCCTATTTTTCAGTTAAATTTATAATAAATCACAATTTACGATAATATTATAATAGAATGAAAATTTAAATATTATTAATCCTCGACCCCAGAGTTTTTGGGCAATAATCATGATTTTTATACAAATCGGCAATTATACAATTTTGGGTCAAATATAACTTCCCTAAATTCGATTACACTATTATTTTATTCCTATTTTCAGTTTAATTTATTATAAATCACAATTAACCAAATATATTATAAGCAAATAATAAGTTAAATATGATTAATCCTCGACCCCAGAGTTTTTGTGCGATAATCATGATTTTTATACAAATCGGCAATTATACAATTTTGGATCAAATATAACATCCCTAAATTCGATTACACTATTATTTTATTCCTATTTTTCAGTTTAATTTATAATAAATCACAATTTACGAAAATATTATAATAGTATGAAAATTTAAATATTATTAATCCTCGACCCCAGAGTTTTTGGGCGATAATCATGATTTTTATACAAATCCTCAATTTTAAATTTTGTATCAAATTTTACATTTCTCAATTCGGTTACACTATTTATTTTACCTATATTTCAGTTTAATTTATTACAAATCATAATTTACGAAAATATTATAATAGTATCAAAATTTAAATAAAATTAATCCTCGACCCCAGAGTTTTTGGGCGATAATCAAGATTTTTATACAAATCAGCAATTATACAATTCTGGATCAAATATAACATCCCTAAATTCGATAACACTATTATTTTATTCCTATTTTTCAGTTTAATTTATTATAAATCACAATTAACCAAATATATTATAAGCAAATAATAAGTTAAATATGATTAATCCTCGACCCCAGAGTTTTTGGGCGATAATCATGATTTTTATACAAATCGGCAATTATACAATTCTGGATCAAATATAACATCCCTAAATTCGATTACACTAATATTTTATTCCTATTTTTCAGTTTAATTTATTATAAATCATAATTAACCAAATATATTATAAACAAATTATAAGTTAAATATGATTAATCCTCGACCCCAGAGTTTTTGGGCGATAATCATGATTTTATACAAATACTCAATTTTAAAATTTTGTATCAAATTTTACATTTCTCAATTCGGTTACACTATTTATTTTACCTATATTTCAGTTTAATTTATAACAAATCATAATTTACGAAAATATTATAATAGTATCAAAATTTAAATAAAATTAATCCTCGACCCCAGAGTTTTTGGGCGATAATCATGATTTTTATACAAATCGGCAATTATACAATTTTGGATCAAATATAACATCCTTAAATTCGATAACACTATTATTTTATTCCTATTTTTCAGTTTAATTTATTATAAATCACAATTAACCAAATATATTATAAGCAAATAATAAGTTAAATATGATTAATCCTCGACCCCAGAGTTTTTGGGCGATAATCATGATTTTTATACAAATCGGCAATTATACAATTCTGGATCAAATATAACATCCCTAAATTCGATTACACTATTATTTTATTCCTATTTTTCAGTTTAATTTATTATAAATCACAATTAACCAAATATATTATAAGCAAATAATAAGTTAAATATGATTAATCCTCGACCCCAGAGTTTTTGGGCGATAATCATGATTTTATACAAATCCTCAATTTTAAAATTTTGTATCAAATTTTACATTTCTCAATTCGGTTACACTATTTATTTTACCTATATTTCAGTTTAATTTATTACAAATCATAATTTACGAAAATATTATAATAGTATGAAAATTTAAATACTATTAATCCTCGACCCCAGAGTTTTTGGGCAATAATCATGATTTTTATACAAATCGGCAATAATACTTATTTGGATCAAATATAACATCCCTAAATTCGATTACACTATTATTTTATTCCTATTTTTCAGTTTAATTTATTATAAATCACAATTAACCAAATATATTATAAGCAAATAATAAGTTAAATATGATTAATCCTCGACCCCAGAGTTTTTGGGCGATAATCATGATTTTTATACAAATCGGCAATTATACAATTTTGGATCAAATATAACATCCCTAAATTCGATAACACTATTATTTTATTCCTATTTTTCAGTTAAATTTATAATAAATCACAATTTACGATAATATTATAATAGTATGAAAATTTAAATATTATTAATCCTCGACCCCAGAGTATTTGGGCGATAATCATGATTTTTATACAAATCGGCAATTATACTATTTTGGATCAAATATAACATCCCTAAATTCGATAACACTATTATTTTATTCCTATTTTTCAGTTAAATTTATAATAAATCACAATTTACGATAATATTATAATAGAATGAAAATTTAAATATTATTAATCCTCGACCCCAGAGTTTTTGGGCAATAATCATGATTTTTATACAAATCGGCAATTATACAATTTTGGGTCAAATATAACTTCCCTAAATTCGATTACACTATTATTTTATTCCTATTTTCAGTTTAATTTATTATAAATCACAATTAACCAAATATATTATAAGCAAATAATAAGTTAAATATGATTAATCCTCGACCCCAGAGTTTTTGTGCGATAATCATGATTTTTATACAAATCGGCAATTATACAATTTTGGATCAAATATAACATCCCTAAATTCGATTACACTATTATTTTATTCCTATTTTTCAGTTTAATTTATAATAAATCACAATTTACGAAAATATTATAATAGTATGAAAATTTAAATATTATTAATCCTCGACCCCAGAGTTTTTGGGCGATAATCATGATTTTTATACAAATCCTCAATTTTAAATTTTGTATCAAATTTTACATTTCTCAATTCGGTTACACTATTTATTTTACCTATATTTCAGTTTAATTTATTACAAATCATAATTTACGAAAATATTATAATAGTATCAAAATTTAAATAAAATTAATCCTCGACCCCAGAGTTTTTGGGCGATAATCAAGATTTTTATACAAATCAGCAATTATACAATTCTGGATCAAATATAACATCCCTAAATTCGATAACACTATTATTTTATTCCTATTTTTCAGTTAAATTTATAATAAATCACAATTTACGATAATATTATAATAGTATGAAAATTTAAATATTATTAATCCTCGACCCCAGAGTATTTGGGCGATAATCATGATTTTTATACAAATCGGCAATTATACTATTTTGGATCAAATATAACATCCCTAAATTCGATAACACTATTATTTTATTCCTATTTTTCAGTTAAATTTATAATAAATCACAATTTACGATAATATTATAATAGAATGAAAATTTAAATATTATTAATCCTCGACCCCAGAGTTTTTGGGCGATAATCATGATTTTTATACAAATCGGCAATTATACAATTTTGGATCAAATATAACATCCTTAAATTCGATAACACTATTATTTTATTCCTATTTTTCAGTTTAATTTATTATAAATCACAATTAACCAAATATATTATAAGCAAATAATAAGTTAAATATGATTAATCCTCGACCCCAGAGTTTTTGGGCGATAATCATGATTTTTATACAAATCGGCAATTATACAATTTTGGATCAAATATAACATCCCTAAATTCGATAACACTATTATTTTATTCCTATTTTTCAGTTTAATTTATTATAAATCACAATTAACCAAATATATTATAAGCAAATAATAAGTTAAATATGATTAATCCTCGACCCCAGAGTTTTTGGGCGATAATCATGATTTTTATACAAATCGGCAATTATACAATTCTGGATCAAATATAACATCCCTAAATTCGATTACACTATTATTTTATTCCTATTTTTCAGTTTAATTTATTATAAATCACAATTAACCAAATATATTATAAGCAAATAATAAGTTAAATATGATTAATCCTCGACCCCAGAGTTTTTGGGCGATAATCATGATTTTATACAAATCCTCAATTTTAAAATTTTGTATCAAATTTTACATTTCTCAATTCGGTTACACTATTTATTTTACCTATATTTCAGTTTAATTTATTACAAATCATAATTTACGAAAATATTATAATAGTATGAAAATTTAAATACTATTAATCCTCGACCCCAGAGTTTTTGGGCAATAATCATGATTTTTATACAAATCGGCAATAATACTTATTTGGATCAAATATAACATCCCTAAATTCGATTACACTATTATTTTATTCCTATTTTTCAGTTTAATTTATTATAAATCACAATTAACCAAATATATTATAAGCAAATAATAAGTTAAATATGATTAATCCTCGACCCCAGAGTTTTTGGGCGATAATCATGATTTTTATACAAATCGGCAATTATACAATTTTGGATCAAATATAACATCCCTAAATTCGATAACACTATTATTTTATTCCTATTTTTCAGTTAAATTTATAATAAATCACAATTTACGATAATATTATAATAGTATGAAAATTTAAATATTATTAATCCTCGACCCCAGAGTATTTGGGCGATAATCATGATTTTTATACAAATCGGCAATTATACTATTTTGGATCAAATATAACATCCCTAAATTCGATAACACTATTATTTTATTCCTATTTTTCAGTTAAATTTATAATAAATCACAATTTACGATAATATTATAATAGAATGAAAATTTAAATATTATTAATCCTCGACCCCAGAGTTTTTGGGCAATAATCATGATTTTTATACAAATCGGCAATTATACAATTTTGGGTCAAATATAACTTCCCTAAATTCGATTACACTATTATTTTATTCCTATTTTCAGTTTAATTTATTATAAATCACAATTAACCAAATATATTATAAGCAAATAATAAGTTAAATATGATTAATCCTCGACCCCAGAGTTTTTGTGCGATAATCATGATTTTTATACAAATCGGCAATTATACAATTTTG
Source organism: Sipha maydis (assembly GCA_034509805.1). Taxonomy (NCBI): domain Eukaryota; kingdom Metazoa; phylum Arthropoda; class Insecta; order Hemiptera; family Aphididae; genus Sipha; species Sipha maydis. The sequence goes on from JASXSY010002598.1 coordinate 10,898, forward strand.
GATCAAATATAACATCCCTAAATTCGATTACACTATTATTTTATTCCTATTTTTCAGTTTAATTTATAATAAATCACAATTTACGAAAATATTATAATAGTATGAAAATTTAAATATTATTAATCCTCGACCCCAGAGTTTTTGGGCGATAATCATGATTTTTATACAAATCCTCAATTTTAAATTTTGTATCAAATTTTACATTTCTCAATTCGGTTACACTATTTATTTTACCTATATTTCAGTTTAATTTATTACAAATCATAATTTACGAAAATATTATAATAGTATCAAAATTTAAATAAAATTAATCCTCGACCCCAGAGTTTTTGGGCGATAATCAAGATTTTTATACAAATCAGCAATTATACAATTCTGGATCAAATATAACATCCCTAAATTCGATAACACTATTATTTTATTCCTATTTTTCAGTTAAATTTATAATAAATCACAATTTACGATAATATTATAATAGTATGAAAATTTAAATATTATTAATCCTCGACCCCAGAGTATTTGGGCGATAATCATGATTTTTATACAAATCGGCAATTATACTATTTTGGATCAAATATAACATCCCTAAATTCGATAACACTATTATTTTATTCCTATTTTTCAGTTAAATTTATAATAAATCACAATTTACGATAATATTATAATAGAATGAAAATTTAAATATTATTAATCCTCGACCCCAGAGTTTTTGGGCGATAATCATGATTTTTATACAAATCGGCAATTATACAATTTTGGATCAAATATAACATCCTTAAATTCGATAACACTATTATTTTATTCCTATTTTTCAGTTTAATTTATTATAAATCACAATTAACCAAATATATTATAAGCAAATAATAAGTTAAATATGATTAATCCTCGACCCCAGAGTTTTTGGGCGATAATCATGATTTTTATACAAATCGGCAATTATACAATTTTGGATCAAATATAACATCCCTAAATTCGATAACACTATTATTTTATTCCTATTATTCAGTTAAATTTATAATAAATCACAATTTACGATAATATTATAATAGAATGAAAATTTAAATACTATTAATCCTCGACCCCAGAGTTTTTGGGCAATAATCATGATTTTTATACAAATCGGCAATAATACTTATTTGGATCAAATATAACATCCCTAAATTCGATTACACTATTATTTTATTCCTATTTTTCAGTTTAATTTATTATAAATCATAATTAACCAAATATATTATTAACAAATTATAAGTTAAATATGATTAATCCTCGACCCCAGAGTTTTTGGGCGATAATCATGATTTTATACAAATACTCAATTTTAAAATTTTGTATCAAATTTTACATTTCTCAATTCGGTTACACAATTTATTTTACCTATATTTCAGTTTAATTTATTATAAATCATAATTTACGAAAATATTATAATAGTATGAAAATTTAAATACTATTAATCCTCGACCCCAGAGTTTTTGGGCAATAATCATGATTTTTATACAAATCGGCAATAATACTTATTTGGATCAAATATAACATCCCTAAATTCGATTACACTATTATTTTATTCCTATTTTTCAGTTTAATTTATTATAAATCATAATTAACCAAATATATTATAAACAAATTATAAGTTAAATATGATTAATCCTCGACCCCAGAGTTTTTGGGCGATAATCATGATTTTATACAAATACTCAATTTTAAAATTTTGTATCAAATTTTACATTTCTCAATTCGGTTACACTATTTATTTTACCTATATTTCAGTTTAATTTATAACAAATCATAATTTACGAAAATATTATAATAGTATCAAAATTTAAATAAAATTAATCCTCGACCCCAGAGTTTTTGGGCGATAATCATGATTTTTATACAAATCGGCAATTATACAATTTTGGATCAAATATAACATCCTTAAATTCGATAACACTATTATTTTATTCCTATTTTTCAGTTTAATTTATTATAAATCACAATTAACCAAATATATTATAAGCAAATAATAAGTTAAATATGATTAATCCTCGACCCCAGAGTTTTTGTGCGATAATCATGATTTTTATACAAATCGGCAATTATACAATTTTGGATCAAATATAACATCCCTAAATTCGATTACACTATTATTTTATTCCTATTTTTCAGTTTAATTTATTATAAATCACAATTAACCAAATATATTATAAGCAAATAATAAGTTAAATATGATTAATCCTCGACCCCAGAGTTTTTGGGCGATAATCATGATTTTTATACAAATCGGCAATTATACAATATTGGATCAAATATAACATCCCTAAAATCGATTACACTATTATTTTATTCCTATTTTTCAGTTTAATTTATAATAAATCACAATTTACGAAAATATTATAATAGTATGAAAATTTAAATATTATTAATCCTCGACCCCAGAGTTTTTGGGCGATAATCATGATTTTATACAAATCCTCAATTTTAAAATTTTGTATCAAATTTTACATTTCTCAATTCGGTTACACTATTTATTTTACCTATATTTCAGTTTAATTTATTACAAATCATAATTTACGAAAATATTATAATAGTATGAAAATTTAAATACTATTAATCCTCGACCCCAGAGTTTTTGGGCAATAATCATGATTTTTATACAAATCGGCAATAATACTTATTTGGATCAAATATAACATCCCTAAATTCGATTACACTATTATTTTATTCCTATTTTTCAGTTTAATTTATTATAAATCATAATTAACCAAATATATTTTAAACAAATTATAAGTTAAATATGATTAATCCTCGACCCCAGAGTTTTTGGGCGATAATCATGATTTTATACAAATACTCAATTTTAAAATTTTGTATCAAATTTTACATTTCTCAATTCGGTTACACTATTTATTTTACCTATATTTCAGTTTAATTTATAACAAATCATAATTTACGAAAATATTATAATAGTATCAAAATTTAAATAAAATTAATCCTCGACCCCAGAGTTTTTGGGCGATAATCATGATTTTTATACAAATCGGCAATTATACAATTTTGGATCAAATATAACATCCTTAAATTCGATAACACTATTATTTTATTCCTATTTTTCAGTTTAATTTATTATAAATCACAATTAACCAAATATATTATAAGCAAATAATAAGTTAAATATGATTAATCCTCGACCCCAGAGTTTTTGGGCGATAATCATGATTTTTATACAAATCGGCAATTATACAATTTTGGATCAAATATAACATCCCTAAATTCGATAACACTATTATTTTATTCCTATTTTTCAGTTAAATTTATAATAAATCACAATTTACGATAATATTATAATAGTATGAAAATTTAAATATTATTAATCCTCGACCCCAGAGTATTTGGGCGATAATCATGATTTTTATACAAATCGGCAATTATACTATTTTGGATCAAATATAACATCCCTAAATTCGATAACACTATTATTTTATTCCTATTTTTCAGTTAAATTTATAATAAATCACAATTTACGATAATATTATAATAGAATGAAAATTTAAATATTATTAATCCTCGACCCCAGAGTTTTTGGGCAATAATCATGATTTTTATACAAATCGGCAATTATACAATTTTGGGTCAAATATAACTTCCCTAAATTCGATTACACTATTATTTTATTCCTATTTTCAGTTTAATTTATTATAAATCACAATTAACCAAATATATTATAAGCAAATAATAAGTTAAATATGATTAATCCTCGACCCCAGAGTTTTTGGGCTTTAATCATGATTTTTATACAAATCCTCAATTTTAAAATTTTGTATCAAATTTTACATTTCTCAATTTGGTTACACTATTTATTTTACCTATATTTCACTTAAATTTATTACAAATCATAATTTACGAAAATATTATAATAGTATGAAAATTTAAATATAATTAATCCTCGACCCCAGAGTTTTTGGGCGATAATCATGATTTTTATACAAATCCTCAATTTTAAATTTTGTATCAAATTTTACATTTCTCAATTCGGTTACACTATTTATTTTACCTATATTTCAGTTTAATTTATTACAAATCATAATTTACGAAAATATTATAATAGTATCAAAATTTAAATAAAATTAATCCTCGACCCCAGAGTTTTTGGGCGATAATCAAGATTTTTATACAAATCAGCAATTATACAATTCTGGATCAAATATAACATCCCTAAATTCGATAACACTATTATTTTATTCCTATTTTTCAGTTTAATTTATTATAAATCACAATTAACCAAATATATTATAAGCAAATAATAAGTTAAATATGATTAATCCTCGACCCCAGAGTTTTTGGGCGATAATCATGATTTTTATACAAATCGGCAATTATACAATTCTGGATCAAATCTAACATCCCTAAATTCGATTACACTATTATTTTATTCCTATTTTTCAGTTTAATTTATTATAAATCACAATTAACCAAATATATTATAAGCAAATAATAAGTTAAATATGATTAATCCTCGACCCCAGAGTTTTTGGGCGATAATCATGATTTTTATACAAATCCTCAATTTTAAATTTTGTATCAAATTTAACATTTCTCAATTCGGTTACACTATTTATTTTACCTATATTTCAGTTTAATTTATTACAAATCATAATTTACGAAAATATTATAATAGTATCAAAATTTAAATAAAATTAATCCTCGACCCCAGAGTTTTTGGGCGATAATCAAGATTTTTATACAAATCAGCAATTATACAATTCTGGATCAAATATAACATCCCTAAATTCGATAACACTATTATTTTATTCCTATTTTTCAGTTAAATTTATAATAAATCACAATTTACGATAATATTATAATAGTATGAAAATTTAAATATTATTAATCCTCGACCCCAGAGTATTTGGGCGATAATCATGATTTTTATACAAATCGGCAATTATACTATTTTGGATCAAATATAACATCCCTAAATTTGATAACACTATTATTTTTTTCCTATTTTTCAGTTAAATTTATAATGAATCACAATTTACGATAATATAATAATAGAATGAAAATTTAAATATTATTAATCCTCGACCCCAGAGTTTTTGGGCGATAATCATGATTTTTATACAAATCGGCAATTATACAATTTTGGATCAAATATAACATCCTTAAATTCGATAACACTATTATTTTATTCCTATTTTTCAGTTTAATTTATTATAAATCACAATTAACCAAATATATTATAAGCAAATAATAAGTTAAATATGATTAATCCTCGACCCCAGAGTTTTTGGGCGATAATCATGATTTTTATACAAATCGGCAATTATACAATTTTGGATCAAATATAACATCCCTAAATTCGATAACACTATTATTTTATTCCTATTATTCAGTTAAATTTATAATAAATCACAATTTACGATAATATTATAATAGAATGAAAATTTAAATACTATTAATCCTCGACCCCAGAGTTTTTGGGCAATAATCATGATTTTTATACAAATCGGCAATAATACTTATTTGGATCAAATATAACATCCCTAAATTCGATTACACTATTATTTTATTCCTATTTTTCAGTTTAATTTATTATAAATCATAATTAACCAAATATATTATTAACAAATTATAAGTTAAATATGATTAATCCTCGACCCCAGAGTTTTTGGGCGATAATCATGATTTTATACAAATACTCAATTTTAAAATTTTGTATCAAATTTTACATTTCTCAATTCGGTTACACAATTTATTTTACCTATATTTCAGTTTAATTTATTATAAATCATAATTTACGAAAATATTATAATAGTATGAAAATTTAAATACTATTAATCCTCGACCCCAGAGTTTTTGGGCAATAATCATGATTTTTATACAAATCGGCAATAATACTTATTTGGATCAAATATAACATCCCTAAATTCGATTACACTATTATTTTATTCCTATTTTTCAGTTTAATTTATTATAAATCATAATTAACCAAATATATTATAAACAAATTATAAGTTAAATATGATTAATCCTCGACCCCAGAGTTTTTGGGCGATAATCATGATTTTATACAAATACTCAATTTTAAAATTTTGTATCAAATTTTACATTTCTCAATTCGGTTACACTATTTATTTTACCTATATTTCAGTTTAATTTATAACAAATCATAATTTACGAAAATATTATAATAGTATCAAAATTTAAATAAAATTAATCCTCGACCCCAGAGTTTTTGGGCGATAATCATGATTTTTATACAAATCGGCAATTATACAATTTTGGATCAAATATAACATCCTTAAATTCGATAACACTATTATTTTATTCCTATTTTTCAGTTTAATTTATTATAAATCACAATTAACCAAATATATTATAAGCAAATAATAAGTTAAATATGATTAATCCTCGACCCCAGAGTTTTTGTGCGATAATCATGATTTTTATACAAATCGGCAATTATACAATTTTGGATCAAATATAACATCCCTAAATTCGATTACACTATTATTTTATTCCTATTTTTCAGTTTAATTTATTATAAATCACAATTAACCAAATATATTATAAGCAAATAATAAGTTAAATATGATTAATCCTCGACCCCAGAGTTTTTGGGCGATAATCATGATTTTTATACAAATCGGCAATTAATACAATATTGGATCAATATAACATCCCTAAAATCGATTACACTATTATTTTATTCCTATTTTTCAGTTTAATTTATAATAAATCACAATTTACGAAAATATTATAATAGTATGAAAATTTAAATATTATTAATCCTCGACCCCAGAGTTTTTGGGCGATAATCATGATTTTATACAAATCCTCAATTTTAAAATTTTGTATCAAATTTTACATTTCTCAATTCGGTTACACTATTTATTTTACCTATATTTCAGTTTAATTTATTACAAATCATAATTTACGAAAATATTATAATAGTATGAAAATTTAAATACTATTAATCCTCGACCCCAGAGTTTTTGGGCAATAATCATGATTTTTATACAAATCGGCAATAATACTTATTTGGATCAAATATAACATCCCTAAATTCGATTACACTATTATTTTATTCCTATTTTTCAGTTTAATTTATTATAAATCATAATTAACCAAATATATTTTAAACAAATTATAAGTTAAATATGATTAATCCTCGACCCCAGAGTTTTTGGGCGATAATCATGATTTTATACAAATACTCAATTTTAAAATTTTGTATCAAATTTTACATTTCTCAATTCGGTTACACTATTTATTTTACCTATATTTCAGTTTAATTTATAACAAATCATAATTTACGAAAATATTATAATAGTATCAAAATTTAAATAAAATTAATCCTCGACCCCAGAGTTTTTGGGCGATAATCATGATTTTTATACAAATCGGCAATTATACAATTTTGGATCAAATATAACATCCTTAAATTCGATAACACTATTATTTTATTCCTATTTTTCAGTTTAATTTATTATAAATCACAATTAACCAAATATATTATAAGCAAATAATAAGTTAAATATGATTAATCCTCGACCCCAGAGTTTTTGGGCGATAATCATGATTTTTATACAAATCGGCAATTATACAATTCTGGATCAAATATAACATCCCTAAATTCGATTACACTATTATTTTATTCCTATTTTTCAGTTTAATTTATTATAAATCACAATTAACCAAATATATTATAAGCAAATAATAAGTTAAATATGATTAATCCTCGACCCCAGAGTTTTTGGGCGATAATCATGATTTTTATACAAATCCTCAATTTTAAATTTTGTATCAAATTTAACATTTCTCAATTCGGTTACACTATTTATTTTACCTATATTTCAGTTTAATTTATTACAAATCATAATTTACGAAAATATTATAATAGTATCAAAATTTAAATAAAATTAATCCTCGACCCCAGAGTTTTTGGGCGATAATCAAGATTTTTATACAAATCAGCAATTATACAATTCTGGATCAAATATAACATCCCTAAATTCGATAACACTATTATTTTATTCCTATTTTTCAGTTAAATTTATAATAAATCACAATTTACGATAATATTATAATAGTATGAAAATTTAAATATTATTAATCCTCGACCCCAGAGTATTTGGGCGATAATCATGATTTTTATACAAATCGGCAATTATACTATTTTGGATCAAATATAACATCCCTAAATTCGATAACACTATTATTTTATTCCTATTTTTCAGTTAAATTTATAATAAATCACAATTTACGATAATATTATAATAGAATGAAAATTTAAATATTATTAATCCTCGACCCCAGAGTTTTTGGGCGATAATCATGATTTTTATACAAATCGGCAATTATACAATTTTGGATCAAATATAACATCCTTAAATTCGATAACACTATTATTTTATTCCTATTTTTCAGTTTAATTTATTATAAATCACAATTAACCAAATATATTATAAGCAAATAATAAGTTAAATATGATTAATCCTCGACCCCAGAGTTTTTGGGCGATAATCATGATTTTTATACAAATCGGCAATTATACAATTTTGGATCAAATATAACATCCCTAAATTCGATAACACTATTATTTTATTCCTATTATTCAGTTAAATTTATAATAAATCACAATTTACGATAATATTATAATAGAATGAAAATTTAAATACTATTAATCCTCGACCCCAGAGTTTTTGGGCAATAATCATGATTTTTATACAAATCGGCAATAATACTTATTTGGATCAAATATAACATCCCTAAATTTGATTACACTATTATTTTATTCCTATTTTTCAGTTTAATTTATTATAAATCATAATTAACCAAATATATTATTAACAAATTATAAGTTAAATATGATTAATCCTCGACCCCAGAGTTTTTGGGCGATAATCATGATTTTATACAAATACTCAATTTTAAAATTTTGTATCAAATTTTACATTTCTCAATTCGGTTACACAATTTATTTTACCTATATTTCAGTTTAATTTATTATAAATCATAATTTACGAAAATATTATAATAGTATGAAAATTTAAATACTATTAATCCTCGACCCCAGAGTTTTTGGGCAATAATCATGATTTTTATACAAATCGGCAATAATACTTATTTGGATCAAATATAACATCCCTAAATTCGATTACACTATTATTTTATTCCTATTTTTCAGTTTAATTTATTATAAATCATAATTAACCAAATATATTATAAACAAATTATAAGTTAAATATGATTAATCCTCGACCCCAGAGTTTTTGGGCGATAATCATGATTTTATACAAATACTCAATTTTAAAATTTTGTATCAAATTTTACATTTCTCAATTCGGTTACACTATTTATTTTACCTATATTTCAGTTTAATTTATAACAAATCATAATTTACGAAAATATTATAATAGTATCAAAATTTAAATAAAATTAATCCTCGACCCCAGAGTTTTTGGGCGATAATCATGATTTTTATACAAATCGGCAATTATACAATTTTGGATCAAATATAACATCCTTAAATTCGATAACACTATTATTTTATTCCTATTTTTCAGTTTAATTTATTATAAATCACAATTAACCAAATATATTATAAGCAAATAATAAGTTAAATATGATTAATCCTCGACCCCAGAGTTTTTGTGCGATAATCATGATTTTTATACAAATCGGCAATTATACAATTTTGGATCAAATATAACATCCCTAAATTCGATTACACTATTATTTTATTCCTATTTTTCAGTTTAATTTATTATAAATCACAATTAACCAAATATATTATAAGCAAATAATAAGTTAAATATGATTAATCCTCGACCCCAGAGTTTTTGGGCGATAATCATGATTTTTATACAAATCGGCAATTATACAATATTGGATCAAATATAACATCCCTAAAATCGATTACACTATTATTTTATTCCTATTTTTCAGTTTAATTTATAATAAATCACAATTTACGAAAATATTATAATAGTATGAAAATTTAAATATTATTAATCCTCGACCCCAGAGTTTTTGGGCGATAATCATGATTTTATACAAATCCTCAATTTTAAAATTTTGTATCAAATTTTACATTTCTCAATTCGGTTACACTATTTATTTTACCTATATTTCAGTTTAATTTATTACAAATCATAATTTACGAAAATATTATAATAGTATGAAAATTTAAATACTATTAATCCTCGACCCCAGAGTTTTTGGGCAATAATCATGATTTTTATACAAATCGGCAATAATACTTATTTGGATCAAATATAACATCCCTAAATTCGATTACACTATTATTTTATTCCTATTTTTCAGTTTAATTTATTATAAATCATAATTAACCAAATATATTTTAAACAAATTATAAGTTAAATATGATTAATCCTCGACCCCAGAGTTTTTGGGCGATAATCATGATTTTATACAAATACTCAATTTTAAAATTTTGTATCAAATTTTACATTTCTCAATTCGGTTACACTATTTATTTTACCTATATTTCAGTTTAATTTATAACAAATCATAATTTACGAAAATATTATAATAGTATCAAAATTTAAATAAAATTAATCCTCGACCCCAGAGTTTTTGGGCGATAATCATGATTTTTATACAAATCGGCAATTATACAATTTTGGATCAAATATAACATCCTTAAATTCGATCACACTATTATTTTATTCCTATTTTTCAGTTTAATTTATTATAAATCACAATTAACCAAATATATTATAAGCAAATAATAAGTTAAATATGATTAATCCTCGACCCCAGAGTTTTTGGGCGATAATCATGATTTTTATACAAATCGGCAATTATACAATTTTGGATCAAATATAACATCCCTAAATTCGATAACACTATTATTTTATTCCTATTTTTCAGTTAAATTTATAATAAATCACAATTTACGATAATATTATAATAGTATGAAAATTTAAATATTATTAATCCTCGACCCCAGAGTATTTGGGCGATAATCATGATTTTTATACAAATCGGCAATTATACTATTTTGGATCAAATATAACATCCCTAAATTCGATAACACTATTATTTTATTCCTATTTTTCAGTTAAATTTATAATAAATCACAATTTACGATAATATTATAATAGAATGAAAATTTAAATATTATTAATCCTCGACCCCAGAGTTTTTGGGCAATAATCATGATTTTTATACAAATCGGCAATTATACAATTTTGGGTCAAATATAACTTCCCTAAATTCGATTACACTATTATTTTATTCCTATTTTCAGTTTAATTTATTATAAATCACAATTAACCAAATATATTATAAGCAAATAATAAGTTAAATATGATTAATCCTCGACCCCAGAGTTTTTGTGCGATAATCATGATTTTTATACAAATCGGCAATTATACAATTTTGGATCAAATATAACATCCCTAAATTCGATTACACTATTATTTTATTCCTATTTTTCAGTTTAATTTATAATAAATCACAATTTACGAAAATATTATAATAGTATGAAAATTTAAATATTATTAATCCTCGACCCCAGAGTTTTTGGGCGATAATCATGATTTTTATACAAATCCTCAATTTTAAATTTTGTATCAAATTTTACATTTCTCAATTCGGTTACACTATTTATTTTACCTATATTTCAGTTTAATTTATTACAAATCATAATTTACGAAAATATTATAATAGTATCAAAATTTAAATAAAATTAATCCTCGACCCCAGAGTTTTTGGGCGATAATCAAGATTTTTATACAAATCAGCAATTATACAATTCTGGATCAAATATAACATCCCTAAATTCGATAACACTATTATTTTATTCCTATTTTTCAGTTTAATTTATTATAAATCACAATTAACCAAATATATTATAAGCAAATAATAAGTTAAATATGATTAATCCTCGACCCCAGAGTTTTTGGGCGATAATCATGATTTTTATACAAATCGGCAATTATACAATTCTGGATCAAATATAACATCCCTAAATTCGATTACACTATTATTTTATTCCTATTTTTCAGTTTAATTTATTATAAATCACAATTAACCAAATATATTATAAGCAAATAATAAGTTAAATATGATTAATCCTCGACCCCAGAGTTTTTGGGCGATAATCATGATTTTTATACAAATCCTCAATTTTAAATTTTGTATCAAATTTAACATTTCTCAATTCGGTTACACTATTTATTTTACCTATATTTCAGTTTAATTTATTACAAATCATAATTTACGAAAATATTATAATAGTATCAAAATTTAAATAAAATTAATCCTCGACCCCAGAGTTTTTGGGCGATAATCAAGATTTTTATACAAATCAGCAATTATACAATTCTGGATCAAATATAACATCCCTAAATTCGATAACACTATTATTTTATTCCTATTTTTCAGTTAAATTTATAATAAATCACAATTTACGATAATATTATAATAGTATGAAAATTTAAATATTATTAATCCTCGACCCCAGAGTATTTGGGCGATAATCATGATTTTTATACAAATCGGCAATTATACTATTTTGGATCAAATATAACATCCCTAAATTCGATAACACTATTATTTTATTCCTATTTTTCAGTTAAATTTATAATAAATCACAATTTACGATAATATTATAATAGAATGAAAATTTAAATATTATTAATCCTCGACCCCAGAGTTTTTGGGCGATAATCATGATTTTTATACAAATCGGCAATAATACTTATTTGGATCAAATATAACATCCCTAAATTCGATTACACTATTATTTTCTTCCTATTTTTCAGTTTAATTTATTATAAATCATAATTAACCAAATATATTATAAGCAAATAATAAGTTAAATATGATTAATCCTCGACCCCAGAGTTTTTGGGCGATAATCAAGATTTTTATACAAATCAGCAATTATACAATTCTGGATCAAATATAACATCCCTAAATTCGATAACACTATTATTTTATTCCTATTTTTCAGTTTAATTTATTATAAATCATAATTAACCAAATATATTTTAAACAAATTATAAGTTAAATATGATTAATCCTCGACCCCAGAGTTTTTGGGCGATAATCATGATTTTATACAAATACTCAATTTTAAAATTTTGTATCAAATTTTACATTTCTCAATTCGGTTACACTATTTATTTTACCTATATTTCAGTTTAATTTATAACAAATCATAATTTACGAAAATATTATAATAGTATCAAAATTTAAATAAAATTAATCCTCGACCCCAGAGTTTTTGGGCGATAATCATGATTTTTATACAAATCGGCAATTATACAATTTTGGATCAAATATAACATCCTTAAATTCGATAACACTATTATTTTATTCCTATTTTTCAGTTTAATTTATTATAAATCACAATTAACCAAATATATTATAAGCAAATAATAAGTTAAATATGATTAATCCTCGACCCCAGAGTTTTTGGGCGATAATCATGATTTTTATACAAATCGGAAATTATACAATTTTGGATCAAATATAACATCCCTAAATTCGATAACACTATTATTTTATTCCTATTTTTCAGTTAAATTTATAATAAATCACAATTTACGATAATATTATAATAGTATGAAAATTTAAATATTATTAATCCTCGACCCCAGAGTATTTGGGCGATAATCATGATTTTTATACAAATCGGCAATTATACTATTTTGGATCAAATATAACATCCCTAAATTCGATAACACTATTATTTTATTCCTATTTTTCAGTTAAATTTATAATAAATCACAATTTACGATAATATTATAATAGAATGAAAATTTAAATATTATTAATCCTCGACCCCAGAGTTTTTGGGCAATAATCATGATTTTTATACAAATCGGCAATTATACAATTTTGGGTCAAATATAACTTCCCTAAATTCGATTACACTATTATTTTATTCCTATTTTCAGTTTAATTTATTATAAATCACAATTAACCAAATATATTATAAGCAAATAATAAGTTAAATATGATTAATCCTCGACCCCAGAGTTTTTGTGCGATAATCATGATTTTTATACAAATCGGCAATTATACAATTTTGGATCAAATATAACATCCCTAAATTCGATTACACTATTATTTTATTCCTATTTTTCAGTTTAATTTATAATAAATCACAATTTACGAAAATATTATAATAGTATGAAAATTTAAATATTATTAATCCTCGACCCCAGAGTTTTTGGGCGATAATCATGATTTTTATACAAATCCTCAATTTTAAATTTTGTATCAAATTTTACATTTCTCAATTCGGTTACACTATTTATTTTACCTATATTTCAGTTTAATTTATTACAAATCATAATTTACGAAAATATTATAATAGTATCAAAATTTAAATAAAATTAATCCTCGACCCCAGAGTTTTTGGGCGATAATCAAGATTTTTATACAAATCAGCAATTATACAATTCTGGATCAAATATAACATCCCTAAATTCGATAACACTATTATTTTATTCCTATTTTTCAGTTTAATTTATTATAAATCACAATTAACCAAATATATTATAAGCAAATAATAAGTTAAATATGATTAATCCTCGACCCCAGAGTTTTTGGGCGATAATCATGATTTTTATACAAATCGGCAATTATACAATTCTGGATCAAATATAACATCCCTAAATTCTATTACACTATTATTTTATTCCTATTTTTCAGTTTAATTTATTATAAATCACAATTAACCAAATATATTATAAGCAAATAATAAGTTAAATATGATTAATCCTCGACCCCAGAGTTTTTGGGCGATAATCATGATTTTTATACAAATCCTCAATTTTAAATTTTGTATCAAATTTAACATTTCTCAATTCGGTTACACTATTTATTTTACCTATATTTCAGTTTAATTTATTACAAATCATAATTTACGAAAATATTATAATAGTATCAAAATTTAAATAAAATTAATCCTCGACCCCAGAGTTTTTGGGCGATAATCAAGATTTTTATACAAATCAGCAATTATACAATTCTGGATCAAATATAACATCCCTAAATTCGATAACACTATTATTTTATTCCTATTTTTCAGTTAAATTTATAATAAATCACAATTTACGATAATATTATAATAGTATGAAAATTTAAATATTATTAATCCTCGACCCCAGAGTATTTGGGCGATAATCATGATTTTTATACAAATCGGCAATTATACTATTTTGGATCAAATATAACATCCCTAAATTCGATAACACTATTATTTTATTCCTATTTTTCAGTTAAATTTATAATAAATCACAATTTACGATAATATTATAATAGAATGAAAATTTAAATATTATTAATCCTCGACCCCAGAGTTTTTGGGCGATAATCATGATTTTTATACAAATCGGCAATTATACAATTTTGGATCAAATATAACATCCTTAAATTCGATAACACTATTATTTTATTCCTATTTTTCAGTTTAATTTATTATAAATCACAATTAACCAAATATATTATAAGCAAATAATAAGTTAAATATGATTAATCCTCGACCCCAGAGTTTTTGGGCGATAATCATGATTTTTATACAAATCGGCAATTATACAATTTTGGATCAAATATAACATCCCTAAATTCGATAACACTATTATTTTATTCCTATTATTCAGTTAAATTTATAATAAATCACAATTTACGATAATATTATAATAGAATGAAAATTTAAATACTATTAATCCTCGACCCAGAGTTTTTGGGCAATAATCATGATTTTTATACAAATCGGCAATAATACTTATTTGGATCAAATATAACATCCCTAAATTCGATTACACTATTATTTTATTCCTATTTTTCAGTTTAATTTATTATAAATCATAATTAACCAAATATATTATTAACAAATTATAAGTTAAATATGATTAATCCTCGACCCCAGAGTTTTTGGGCGATAATCATGATTTTATACAAATACTCAATTTTAAAATTTTGTATCAAATTTTACATTTCTCAATTCGGTTACACAATTTATTTTACCTATATTTCAGTTTAATTTATTATAAATCATAATTTACGAAAATATTATAATAGTATCAAAATTTAAATAAAATTAATCCTCGACCCCAGAGTTTTTGGGCGATAATCATGATTTTTATACAAATCGGCAATTATACAATTTTGGATCAAATATAACATCCTTAAATTCGATAACACTATTATTTTATTCCTATTTTTCAGTTTAATTTATTATAAATCACAATTAACCAAATATATTATAAGCAAATAATAAGTTAAATATGATTAATCCTCGACCCAGAGTTTTTGTGCGATAATCATGATTTTTATACAAATCGGCAATTATACAATTTTGGATCAAATATAACATCCCTAAATTCGATTACACTATTATTTTATTCCTATTTTTCAGTTTAATTTATTATAAATCACAATTAACCAAATATATTATAAGCAAATAATAAGTTAAATATGATTAATCCTCGACCCCAGAGTTTTTGGGCGATAATCATGATTTTTATACAAATCGGCAATTATACAATATTGGATCAAATATAACATCCCTAAAATCGATTACACTATTATTTTATTCCTATTTTTCAGTTTAATTTATAATAAATCACAATTTACGAAAATATTATAATAGTATGAAAATTTAAATATTATTAATCCTCGACCCCAGAGTTTTTGGGCGATAATCATGATTTTATACAAATCCTCAATTTTAAAATTTTGTATCAAATTTTAAATTTCTCAATTCGGTTACACTATTTATTTTACCTATATTTCAGTTTAATTTATTACAAATCATAATTTACGAAAATATTATAATAGTATGAAAATTTAAATACTATTAATCCTCGACCCCAGAGTTTTTGGGCAATAATCATGATTTTTATACAAATCGGCAATAATACTTATTTGGATCAAATATAACATCCCTAAATTCGATTACACTATTATTTTATTCCTATTTTTCAGTTTAATTTATTATAAATCATAATTAACCAAATATATTTTAAACAAATTATAAGTTAAATATGATTAATCCTCGACCCCAGAGTTTTTGGGCGATAATCATGATTTTATACAAATACTCAATTTTAAAATTTTGTATCAAATTTTACATTTCTCAATTCGGTTACACTATTTATTTTACCTATATTTCAGTTTAATTTATAACAAATCATAATTTACGAAAATATTATAATAGTATCAAAATTTAAATAAAATTAATCCTCGACCCCAGAGTTTTTGGGCGATAATCATGATTTTTATACAAATCGGCAATTATACAATTTTGGATCAAATATAACATCCTTAAATTCGATCACACTATTATTTTATTCCTATTTTTCAGTTTAATTTATTATAAATCACAATTAACCAAATATATTATAAGCAAATAATAAGTTAAATATGATTAATCCTCGACCCCAGAGTTTTTGGGCGATAATCATGATTTTTATACAAATCGGCAATTATACAATTTTGGATCAAATATAACATCCCTAAATTCGATAACACTATTATTTTATTCCTATTTTTCAGTTAAATTTATAATAAATCACAATTTACGATAATATTATAATAGTATGAAAATTTAAATATTATTAATCCTCGACCCCAGAGTATTTGGGCGATAATCATGATTTTATACAAATACTCAATTTTAAAATTTTGTATCAAATTTTACATTTCTCAATTCGGTTACACTATTTATTTTACCTATATTTCAGTTTAATTTATAACAAATCATAATTTACGAAAATATTATAATAGTATCAAAATTTAAATAAAATTAATCCTCGACCCCAGAGTTTTTGGGCGATAATCATGATTTTTATACAAATCGGCAATTATACAATTTTGGATCAAATATAACATCCCTAAATTCGATTACACTATTATTTTATTCCTATTTTTCAGTTTAATTTATTATAAATCACAATTAACCAAATATATTATAAGCAAATAATAAGTTAAATATGATTAATCCTCGACCCCAGAGTTTTTGGGCGATAATCATGATTTTTATACAAATCGGCAATTATACAATTCTGGATCAAATATAACATCCCTAAATTCGATAACACTATTATTTTATTCCTATTTTTCAGTTAAATTTATAATAAATCACAATTTACGATAATATTATAATAGTATGAAAATTTAAATATGATTAATCCTCGACCCCAGAGTTTTTGGGCGATAATCATGATTTTTATACAAATCCTCAATTTTAAAATTTTGTATCAAATTTTACATTTCTCAATTCGGTTACACTATTTATTTTACCTATATTTCAGTTTAATTTATTACAAATCATAATTTACGAAAATATTATAATAGTATCAAAATTTAAATAAAATTAATCCTCGACCCCAGAGTTTTTGGGCGATAATCAAGATTTTTATACAAATCAGCAATTATACAATTCTGGATCAAATATAACATCCCTAAATTCGATAACACTATTATTTTATTCCTATTTTTCAGTTAAATTTATAATAAATCACAATTTACGATAATATTATAATAGTATGAAAATTTAAATATTATTAATCCTCGACCCCAGAGTTTTTGGGCGATGATAATCATGATTTTTATACAAATCGGCAATTATACAATTTTGGATCAAATATAACATCCCTAAATTCGATAACACTATTATTTTATTCCTATTTTTCAGTTTAATTTATTATAAATCACAATTAACCAAATATATTATAAGCAAATAATAAGTTAAATATGATTAATCCTCGACCCCAGAGTTTTTGGGCGATAATCATGATTTTTATACAAATCGGCAATTATACAATTTTGGATCAAATATAACATCCCTAAATTCGATAACACTATTATTTTATTCCTATTTTTCAGTTAAATTTATAATAAATCACAATTTACGATAATATTATAATAGAATGAAAATTTAAATATTATTAATCCTCGACCCCAGAGTTTTTGGGCGATAATCATGATTTTTATACAAATCGGCAATTATACAATTTTGGATCAAATATAACATCCCTAAATTCGATTACACTATTATTTTATTCCTATTTTTCAGTTTAATTTATAATAAATCACAATTTACGAAAATATTATAATAGAATGAAAATTTAAATATTATTAATCCTCGACCCCAGAGTTTTTGGGCGATAATCATGATTTTATACAAATCCTCAATTTTAAAATTTTGTATCAAATTTTACATTTCTCAATTCGGTTACACTATTTATTTTACCTATATTTCAGTTTAATTTATTACAAATCATAATTTACGAAAATATTATAATAGTATGAAAATTTAAATACTATTAATCCTCGACCCCAGAGTTTTTGGGCAATAATCATGATTTTTATACAAATCGGCAATAATACTTATTTGGATCAAATATAACATCCCTAAATTCGATTACACTATTATTTTATTCCTATTTTTCAGTTTAATTTATTATAAATCATAATTAACCAAATATATTTTAAACAAATTATAAGTTAAATATGATTAATCCTCGACCCCAGAGTTTTTGGGCGATAATCATGATTTTATACAAATACTCAATTTTAAAATTTTGTATCAAATTTTACATTTCTCAATTCGGTTACACTATTTATTTTACCTATATTTCAGTTTAATTTATAACAAATCATAATTTACGAAAATATTATAATAGTATGAAAATTTAAATATTATTAATCCTCGACCCCAGAGTATTTGGGCGATAATCATGATTTTTATACAAATCGGCAATTATACTATTTTGGATCAAATATAACATCCCTAAATTCGATAACACTATTATTTTATTCCTATTTTTCAGTTAAATTTATAATAAATCACAATTTACGATAATATTATAATAGAATGAAAATTTAAATATTATTAATCCTCGACCCCAGAGTTTTTGGGCAATAATCATGATTTTTATACAAATCGGCAATTATACAATTTTGGGTCAAATATAACTTCCCTAAATTCGATTACACTATTATTTTATTCCTATTTTCAGTTTAATTTATTATAAATCACAATTAACCAAATATATTATAAGCAAATAATAAGTTAAATATGATTAATCCTCGACCCCAGAGTTTTTGTGCGATAATCATGATTTTTATACAAATCGGCAATTATACAATTTTGGATCAAATATAACATCCCTAAATTCGATTACACTATTATTTTATTCCTATTTTTCAGTTTAATTTATAATAAATCACAATTTACGAAAATATTATAATAGTATGAAAATTTAAATATTATTAATCCTCGACCCCAGAGTTTTTGGGCGATAATCATGATT
The DNA here is from genome assembly GCA_034509805.1 of Sipha maydis. Lineage (NCBI taxonomy): Eukaryota > Metazoa > Arthropoda > Insecta > Hemiptera > Aphididae > Sipha > Sipha maydis. Next base: position 31,183 of record JASXSY010002598.1, read on the forward strand.
TTTATACAAATCCTCAATTTTAAATTTTGTATCAAATTTTACATTTCTCAATTCGGTTACACTATTTATTTTACCTATATTTCAGTTTAATTTATTACAAATCATAATTTACGAAAATATTATAATAGTATCAAAATTTAAATAAAATTAATCCTCGACCCCAGAGTTTTTGGGCGATAATCAAGATTTTTATACAAATCAGCAATTATACAATTCTGGATCAAATATAACATCCCTAAATTCGATAACACTATTATTTTATTCCTATTTTTCAGTTTAATTTATTATAAATCACAATTAACCAAATATATTATAAGCAAATAATAAGTTAAATATGATTAATCCTCGACCCCAGAGTTTTTGGGCGATAATCATGATTTTTATACAAATCGGCAATTATACAATTCTGGATCAAATATAACATCCCTAAATTCGATTACACTATTATTTTATTCCTATTTTTCAGTTTAATTTATTATAAATCACAATTAACCAAATATATTATAAGCAAATAATAAGTTAAATATGATTAATCCTCGACCCCAGAGTTTTTGGGCGATAATCATGATTTTTATACAAATCCTCAATTTTAAATTTTGTATCAAATTTAACATTTCTCAATTCGGTTACACTATTTATTTTACCTATATTTCAGTTTAATTTATTACAAATCATAATTTACGAAAATATTATAATAGTATCAAAATTTAAATAAAATTAATCCTCGACCCCAGAGTTTTTGGGCGATAATCAAGATTTTTATACAAATCAGCAATTATACAATTCTGGATCAAATATAACATCCCTAAATTCGATAACACTATTATTTTATTCCTATTTTTCAGTTAAATTTATAATAAATCACAATTTACGATAATATTATAATAGTATGAAAATTTAAATATTATTAATCCTCGACCCCAGAGTATTTGGGCGATAATCATGATTTTTATACAAATCGGCAATTATACTATTTTGGATCAAATATAACATCCCTAAATTCGATAACACTATTATTTTATTCCTATTTTTCAGTTAAATTTATAATAAATCACAATTTACGATAATATTATAATAGAATGAAAATTTAAATATTATTAATCCTCGACCCCAGAGTTTTTGGGCGATAATCATGATTTTTATACAAATCGGCAATTATACAATTTTGGATCAAATATAACATCCTTAAATTCAATTACACTTTTATTTTATTCCTATTTTTCAGTTTAATTTATTATAAATCACAATTAACCAAATATATTATAAGCAAATAATAAGTTAAATATGATTAATCCTCGACCCCAGAGTTTTTGGGCGATAATCATGATTTTTATACAAATCGGCAATTATACAATTTTGGATCAAATATAACATCCCTAAATTCGATTACACTATTATTTTATTCTTATTTTTCAGTTTAATTTATAATAAATCACAATTTACGAAAATATTATAATAGTATGAAAATTAAAATATTATTAATCCTCGACCCCAGAGTTTTTGGGCGATAATCATGATTTTATACAAATCCTCAATTTTAAATTTTGTATCAAATTTTACATTTCTCAATTCGGTTACACTATTTATTTTACCTATATTTCAGTTTAATTTATTACAAATCATAATTTACGAAAATATTATAATAGTATCAAAATTTAAATAAAATTAATCCTCGACCCCAGAGTTTTTGGGCGATAATCAAGATTTTTATACAAATCGGCAATTATACAATTTTGGATCAAATATAACATCCCTAAATTCGATTACACTATTATTTTATTCCTATTTTTCAGTTTAATTTATAATAAATCACAATTTACGAAAATATTATAATAGTATGAAAATTTAAATATTATTAATCCTCGACCCCAGAGTTTTTGGGCGATAATCATGATTTTTATACAAATCCTCAATTTTAAATTTTGTATCAAATTTTACATTTCTCAATTCGGTTACACTATTTATTTTACCTATATTTCAGTTTAATTTATTACAAATCATAATTTACGAAAATATTATAATAGTATCAAAATTTAAATAAAATTAATCCTCAACCCCAGAGTTTTTGGGCGATAATCAAGATTTTTATACAAATCGGCAATTATACAATTTTGGATCAAATATAACATCTCTAAATTCAATTACACTTTTATTTTATTCCTATTTTTCAGTTAAATTTATTATAAATCACAATTAACCAAATATATTATAAACAAATAATAAGTTAAATATGATTAATCCTCGACCCCAGAGTTTTTGGGCGATAATCATGATTTTTATACAAATCGGCAATTATACAATTTTGGATCAAATATAACATCTCTAAATTCAATTACACTTTTATTTTATTCCTATTTTTCAGTTTAATTTATTATAAATCACAATTAACCAAATATATTATAAGCAAATAATAAGTTAAATATGATTAATCCTCGACCCCAGAGTTTTTGGGCGATAATCATGATTTTTATACAAATCGGCAATTATACAATTTTGGATCAAATATAACATCCCTAAATTCGATTACACTATTATTTTATTCCTATTTTTCAGTTTAATTTATAATAAATCACAATTTACGAAAATATTATAATAGTATGAAAATTAAAATATTATTAATCCTCGACCCCAGAGTTTTTGGGCGATAATCATGATTTTATACAAATCCTCAATTTTAAATTTTGTATCAAATTTTACATTTCTCAATTCGGTTACACTATTTATTTTACCTATATTTCAGTTTAATTTATTACAAATCATAATTTACGAAAATATTATAATAGTATGAAAATTTAAATACTATTAATCCTCGACCCCAGAGTTTTTGGGCAATAATCATGATTTTTATACAAATCGGCAATAATACTTATTTGGATCAAATATAACATCCCTAAATTCGATTACACTATTATTTTATTCCTATTTTTCAGTTAAATTTATAATAAATCACAATTTACGATAATATTATAATAGTATGAAAATTTAAATATTATTAATCCTCGACCCCAGAGTTTTTGGGCGATAATCAAGATTTTTATACAAATCGGCAATTATACAATTTTGGATCAAATATAACATCTCTAAATTCAATTACACTTTTATTTTATTCCTATTTTTCAGTTAAATTTATAATAAATCACAATTTACGATAATATTATAATAGTATGAAAATTTAAATATTATTAATCCTCGACCCCAGAGTTTTTGGGCGATAATCAAGATTTTTATACAAATCGGCAATTATACAATTTTGGATCAAATATAACATCTCTAAATTCAATTTCACTTTTATTTTATTCCTATTTTTCAGTTTAATTTATTATAAATCACAATTAACCAAATATATTATAAGCAAATAATAAGTTAAATATGATTAATCCTCGACCCCAGAGTTTTTGGGCGATAATCATGATTTTTATACAAATCGGCAATTATACAATTTTGGATCAAATATAACATCCCTAAATTCGATTACACTATTATTTTATTCCTATTTTTCAGTTTAATTTATTATAAATCACAATTAACCAAATATATTATAAGCAAATAATAAGTTAAATATGATTAATCCTCGACCCCAGAGTTTTTGGGCGATAATCATGATTTTTATACAAATCGGCAATTATACAATTTTGGATCAAATATAACATCCCTAAATTCGATAACACTATTATTTTATTCCTATTATTCAGTTAAATTTATAATAAATCACAATTTACGATAATATTATAATAGAATGAAAATTTAAATACTATTAATCCTCGACCCCAGAGTTTTTGGGCAATAATCATGATTTTTATACAAATCGGCAATAATACTTATTTGGATCAAATATAACATCCCTAAATTCGATTACACTATTATTTTATTCCTATTTTTCAGTTTAATTTATTATAAATCATAATTAACCAAATATATTATTAACAAATTATAAGTTAAATATGATTAATCCTCGACCCCAGAGTTTTTGGGCGATAATCATGATTTTATACAAATACTCAATTTTAAAATTTTGTATCAAATTTTACATTTCTCAATTCGGTTACACAATTTATTTTACCTATATTTCAGTTTAATTTATTATAAATCATAATTTACGAAAATATTATAATAGTATGAAAATTTAAATACTATTAATCCTCGACCCCAGAGTTTTTGGGCAATAATCATGATTTTTATACAAATCGGCAATAATACTTATTTGGATCAAATATAACATCCCTAAATTCGATTACACTATTATTTTATTCCTATTTTTCAGTTTAATTTATTATAAATCATAATTAACCAAATATATTATAAACAAATTATAAGTTAAATATGATTAATCCTCGACCCCAGAGTTTTTGGGCGATAATCATGATTTTATACAAATACTCAATTTTAAAATTTTGTATCAAATTTTACATTTCTCAATTCGGTTACACTATTTATTTTACCTATATTTCAGTTTAATTTATAACACATCATAATTTACGAAAATATTATAATAGTATCAAAATTTAAATAAAATTAATCCTCGACCCCAGAGTTTTTGGGCGATAATCATGATTTTTATACAAATCGGCAATTATACAATTTTGGATCAAATATAACATCCTTAAATTCGATAACACTATTATTTTATTCCTATTTTTCAGTTTAATTTATTATAAATCACAATTAACCAAATATATTATAAGCAAATAATAAGTTAAATATGATTAATCCTCGACCCCAGAGTTTTTGGGCGATAATCATGATTTTTATACAAATCGGCAATTATACAATTCTGGATCAAATATAACATCCCTAAATTCGATTACACTATTATTTTATTCCTATTTTTCAGTTTAATTTATTATAAATCACAATTAACCAAATATATTATAAGCAAATAATAAGTTAAATATGATTAATCCTCGACCCCAGAGTTTTTGGGCGATAATCATGATTTTTATACAAATCGGCAATTATACAATTCTGGATCAAATATAACATCCCTAAATTCGATTACACTATTATTTTATTCCTATTTTTCAGTTTAATTTATTATAAATCACAATTAACCAAATATATTATAAGCAAATAATAAGTTAAATATGATTAATCCTCGACCCCAGAGTTTTTGGGCGATAATCATGATTTTTATACAAATCGGCAATTATACAATATTGGATCAAATATAACATCCCTAAAATCGATTACACTATTATTTTATTCCTATTTTTCAGTTTAATTTATAATAAATCACAATTTACGAAAAAATTATAATAGTATGAAAATTTAAATATTATTAATCCTCGACCCCAGAGTTTTTGGGCGATAATCATGATTTTATACAAATCCTCAATTTTAAAATTTTGTATCAAATTTTACATTTCTCAATTCGGTTACACTATTTATTTTACCTATATTTCAGTTTAATTTATTACAAATCATAATTTACGAAAATATTATAATAGTATGAAAATTTAAATACTATTAATCCTCGACCCCAGAGTTTTTGGGCAATAATCATGATTTTTATACAAATCGGCAATAATACTTATTTGGATCAAATATAACATCCCTAAATTCGATTACACTATTATTTTATTCCTATTTTTCAGTTTAATTTATTATAAATCATAATTAACCAAATATATTTTAAACAAATTATAAGTTAAATATGATTAATCCTCGACCCCAGAGTTTTTGGGCGATAATCATGATTTTATAC